>VMKM01001308.1:0-156570 GCA_008360985.2 Macquaria ambigua | reverse complement strand
TCAGCTTTAATTTGAGGGTATTTACATCCAAATCAGGTGAACGGTGTAGGAATTACAACAGTTTCTATATGCGCCTCCCACTTTTTAAGGGACCAAAAGTAATGGGACAATCGACTCAAAAGCTATATCATGGACAGGTGTGGGCTATTCCCTTGTTATTTCATCATCAATTAAGCAGGTAAAAGGTCTGAAGTTGATTCCAGGTGTGACATTTGCATTTGGAATCTCTTGCTGTCAACTCTCAATATGAAATCCAAAGAGCTGTCACTATCAGCGAAATCAAAACAAACCCATCAGAGAGATAGCAAAAACATTAGGTGTGGCCAAATCAACTGTTTGGAACATTCTTAAAAAGAAAGAACGCACCGGTGAGCTCAGCAACACCAAAAGACCCGGAAGACCACGGAAAACAACTGTGGTGGATGACAGAAGAATTCTTTCCCTGGTGAAGAAAAACCCCTTCACAACAGTTGGCCAGATCGAGAACACTCTCCAGGAGGTAGGTGTATGTGTGTCAAAGTCAACAATCAAGAGAAGACTTCACCAGAGTGAATACAGAGGGCTCACCACAAGATGTAAACCATTGGTGAGCCTCAAAAACAGGAAGACCAGATTAGAGTTTGCCAAACAACATCTAAAAAAGCCTTTACAGTTCTGGAACAACATCCTATGGACAGACGAGACAAAGATCAACTTGTACCAGAGTGATGGGAAGAGAAGAGTATGGAGAAGGAAAGGAACTGCTCATGATCCAAAACATACCACCTCATCAGTGAAGCATGGTGGTGGTAGTGTCATGGCGTGGGCATGTATGGCTGCCAATGGAACTGGTTCCCTTGTTTTTATTGATAATGTGACTGCTGACAAAAACAGCAGGATGAATTCTGAAGTGTTCCGGGCAATATTATCTGCTCATATTCAGTCAAATGCTTCAGAACTCATTGGACGGCGCTTCACAGTGCAGATGGACAATGACCCGAAGCATACTGCGAAAGCAACCAAAGAGTTTTTTTAAGGCAAATAAGTGGAATGTTATGCAATGGCCAAGTCAATCACCTGACCTGAATCAGATTGAGCATGCATTTCACTTGATGAAGACAAAACTGAAGGAGCAGGAACTGAAGACGGTTGCAGTAGAGGCCTGGCAGAGCATCATCAGGGATGAAACCCAGCGTCTGGTGATGTCTATGCGTTCCAGACTTCAGGCTGTAATTGACTGCAAAGGATTTGCAACCGAGTATTAAAAAGTGAAAGTTTGATTTATGATTGTTTAGTTTGTCCCATTACTTTTGGTCCCTTAAAAAGTGGGAGGCGCATATAGAAACTGTTGTAATTCCTACACCGTTCACCTGATTTGGATGTAAATACCCTCAAATTAAAGCTGAAAGTCTGCAGTTAAAGCACATCTTGTTCGTTTAATTTCAAATCCATTGTGGTGGTGTATAGAGCCCAAAAGATGAGAATTGTGTCGATGTCCCAATATTTATGGACCTGACTGTATCTGTTAGTTGTATAATACTAAGTTTATATTACAGTCGATATATTGTTGTATAACTTATATTTTAAGGTTTATTTATTTTATTACTCTTGTTTATTATTTATCTTATATTTTTATTTTATATTTTTATTTCTTAATCTTTTGTTCTTATTGAGTGTCTCTTTCTTGTTTATTTAATATATTTTTTAGCATTGTTTGGGGAGCCTGGGATTTAAGAATTTCATTGCCAGTGATTGCTGACATAAATTGTTGTGTAATGACAATAAATTCTTGAATCTTGAATCTTGAATCTCATATGTATGCAGCCAAACATTACCGATCATCATTTAATATTACATTAACTTAAATTATAACAGGCATTTCCAACATCAATAACTTAACCAACAATTCTCTGACCGATATTTATCATTCATTTCATACCAGCAGCATCTCTTGGTTAAGCCTCGAGCTGAACACTCCTTTGTCTGTCTTTCTCTGTGAAGACGCAGTGTCCACACAGATGTTCTGTACTAGCACTACATATTGATTTGGCCAAAATGTAGCTTGTAGTATGCAAACAAAATCAAAATCTGCAGTATGCCAAAAATACCAGGATGTCGTACTGATTTGGAAAAAAATCACTGGACCAGTTTACCTCGCCTGCTGTGGCCTACAATGCAAAGCGCTGGCGGAGGCTTCTCCATTAATTTCAGTGATAAGAAATAATGACACAGCTCCTTGTGAAAAAAGTAGAAATTCGGTTGTGTTTTCAGGAATATATTCTTATGTAAAAATAATTTTCCAAGAATAATAATTATGTTAATTGCTAAGTCATGTGGTCCTTTTTTTTTAATAAAGATATCAAAAATTCCATTTTCTTTTATTAATTCAGAGAAATGGTCAAATTTAGGAAATAACCAGTAATGCAAATCTTCCCAAAAGGCACTAGTAAATTTAGACAAACATTTAAACAAATGTTCTGTTGTTTCAGTGTGTTCATCACAAAATGAGCATTTGTTATGATCTCGACCAAATCGGTGTCTTAAAAATTCTCTGGAATTAAATATTCCATTAAGAATTTGAAAGTGGACTTTTGTTCTTAATTTCTCAGCTGCATCTTTGGAAAAATATTGTGGTCGCTTTAAATACATCAGACTGGCACATACGGGTAAGATCCTATAGATGCATCAATCAATGCAATTTGACGTGTGTTTGGATTACAATTTTGACAAGTTTGTATGTATTCATTTTATGTTAAACAAACCTTTGTTTTAACGACATGTCTAAAAGTACGTCTAACCAGAGCATTCGCGATACCTTAATAAACTGAGGTTCAGTCTTGCCCCGTCCAAGTGGATCAATGACCCAACACAGTGGCCAGACATTGCTTATCCGGACATCTACATGTATTTGATTGAATCACCTGAGGCCTGTACTACACAGCAGAATTTGGGGTTAGCAAGGTAACTTCAGGTTTAACCCAGGGTTTTCAGGGTTACAACGGTGGTTCACTTCTTACCGGGGTACATCGCTATGGTGACTAACAGATCAACGCATATATAAAAGCACCTCCTGTGTCAGTTATCTTGGAAAATGGCATCACCATTAGAAAATCCCATGGAGCTCAGTGCGCGGATCGTGAGAGGAGCTCTTAACCCTTTGGCTTTCCATGACAATTTCTTATATGAGAGATATAGATTCTCGTCGGAGGGACTGACTCATCTGTGTCAGCTTCTTGCAAGCAATGTCAAAGCCATTTCACTGTGCTTTTGTATACTGATATCATCAGCTGTGTTGCTTTTAGCCTGGATGATGTGTTTAACTTCTTCGTATTTCTCTAATATTATAGTTTGCTCTTTGTTGGTAAAGTATGCCGCTCTGCTGCCAGTACACTTGTCATGTTTGTGATTGGTCATATGCTGCAGACACCGCCCCTTTTATGTGAACGCGCTCATGGCTAGATTGGGAAACCCTGGGGTGACTTACCGAGTTGATAACCACCGTTGTGTGACTGCTTAGCGTGATTGCGGTTGTTAGGCGTAGTGAAGCCAGATAACGAAAAGAGATCCTGGGTATGTTGAACTTGCTTCAGGCCTCAGGTATCGTTAGGCGAAGTGTTACTGTAAATAACCAACATGTTAATAGCCAACTGTTTGAACTAGGTTAGCCTGAGATGTAGTTGGAGATGACGTCTGATGCTGCTAAACTGCATGACTGTACTCCAGCAGACTCCCACTCAAGCTACTGTAGCTATCTATCTGTCACCAGCATCATTTAACTATTTACCACACTGACAGTGAATATTCATGTATCTTAATATGCCTCAAACCTCAGTATGAAAGCCTTGGTTATTAATGCAGTTGTTTTTAGTTTTACAACCTGCTACACAACAGCTTTTCAGCATTTTCCTGTTTTTCTCGTTACGTGAAAGTGCAATTCTTTACCCCAAAAGGGGGCGCGATGCCGGTCTGATGGATGTTGCGATGTAATGGCTCCACCAGATATGGTAACTGAAAGTAAAACTTAAGTTGGCATCCTGACCTTGCGCTACCTACAGATGGTTCCATTTTAACCTTCCTGTTGTGTTCCGCTCAAATTGGACCGATTTTCAAGTTTTCTCTCTGAAAAATGTAGATCATTTAATATGATTGTCCACACAGGGCTTCTGAACACACAAAATACTTTTCATTAAATTTTTGGTGTTTTATTACATGCGTGTTTCAGCACACACACACACCACACTCCCCTTCTTGGCTTCCTTGGCAACCCCCATGCAGCTCTGGTATATAAAGCTTTTTTGAGGCCTTGCTCACGATTCATTCTGTGGCAGCACAATGACCAAACGATATACTGTACGTGAGACTCTTGATCATAACTTTGATCATGACACTGGTGAGGAGGAGAGAGGCCAGGAAATTGACAGTGAAGATGCATTAGAGAAAGAAATGTCAGAAGTTGGAGACAACAAAGAATATGATCCAGACCAAGAGGCAACTGATGTGGAACAATCCAGTGATGAGGAAGAGGGCCCAACAGATGTTATTTTGTGCCAGTATTTAAACATTTGAAATGGTTTCAAACAAATGTCCTTGTTAAACTCTGACAGTAAGTAGTCTGTGATAAATAGCACAGTATGTTTCATCTGAGTATTTGTTATAGTCAAAATAATCTATTCATATTGCTTTTTTTTTTTACTCAAAAATGAGTTGTGTTCACAAGAACTTAAGTTGATAAAAAGATCTTACACAACATTAGGTGATAATATATTTATTATTATGGATTGATAATCAGCTATAATGGGGCGGTCATATTGGGCCGGAAACACATAATTGATTAACGTGAAACAAACACAACAGGAGGGTTAAAGATGATTTTTCCTTTCTTCATAAAGTGTACTCCTTTCTGTTATTTGAGTAGTTTATCTTGTCTGAGTTTTAACTCAACACTCATTGTACCTTAATTATGGCTTAATGGTGGTGCAATCAATCAACAGCAACTTTCTATAAACAGATGGAAAATTGTATTCATTTGAAGTAGAAGTAGAGGCAAGCAAAGGGAATCCTTTAAAACTTGCAGTCTAAAAATACAGTCTGAGCTGTGCTTCATTGTTGATGAGCTCTGATGGATCATCCATGAGTCAGTGGAAGCCCCGCCCACCACTGACTCGCTTGTACCAAACAATAAGAGCTCGCCCACTACTGAGCACCCCTGAGAAGACCTCTGCGCTATCACAGCACAGTGATACATCTGCTAGTCACACTCTTCCCCCACAACAAGCTCGAGAGCCAGGCAGCCAGAAACAGCATGCAAAAGATTGGAATTGCTCACACTGTGAATTTCAATCAGTCACCTCTGTTGTGTTTTTCTCCTGCCTGCTTGGTGTTTGGTATTCCTTTGAGGTCTGGCTGGCCCCGGTGAAGGAGAACTGAGGAGTCTGGAAGCAGCTGGCTGCAGGGGGAGGTGTGAAGGATGGAGTGGGTAGGGTGTAGGGGATAGGTGGTAGTGGTGGTGGTGGTGGTGGTGGTTAGGGTTTCTGTCCTCTAACTGCAATCATAGTTTCAGGGCTTTACAGGATAGAGCAGCGCTTATAAGGATTAAACCACCAAACTGGAGTTGCTTCATCTCACAAGCTCAGATGACAATGCAGAACATTTGTAAAACTCAGCACTGACTAAGTCCAAAATACACAGATGCTGTATGATGACACTTTGTCAACACTGACCACATAGTGAAGGCAACACATCAGCTGCTTCAGTCTTCCATCAGCGTCTACAAGGTACATTTATTAGTCATTGTACAACACGGGGCTACACAATGAAATTAAAGTTGTAGCTCCCTTCACGCTACACACAGAAAATATACATACAAATATTTAAAATGAGAATAGAATAAAAATAAAAACAATATATACCGTTACTTACAGTATATACATATATTATACAAAGGTAGGGGTATAGTAATGTGCAAAACAGACAGTTCTATGTCATCCGGTTCAAACACAGTACTGATGTGGGCTCACACGTGTTTTGGCAGTGCTCACTGCCCAATACACCCAATACACAATCCCAGTTTTGGGTTAGGTAATTACTGGTAGTTTGATGGAGAGTTGCTTTTAGTTTCATCTGGACTAGACAGACTGGTCTGGGATCTGGGGGGAGGGGGGTTCCGAAGCTATTCAACTAACATCTAACAATTGTTATGGTAGCAGTTCTGATGAAGAATGCTGGCAGCTTTAGCCTCTACCAAAGGAGGAGAAATGCTCCTCCTGATAAGTTCACTGTTGTCTTATATTCATTGTTAGCTTGTTAGCTGACAGCTAGCTGCTGGTATATGCGACATGTGGGGATGGAGGTTTAGAGTTGGTTAAGGGCACCTTTAAAAGAGCTGTGCTTAGTAACAAAAGAAATGTAATGAGTAAGTAAATACTAATTAGTAAACTTATATATAAACTTATATAATTATAAACTTAGATCATTTCCTTCTCAATGAATAATATGTAATGAGTAAGTGATTACACTTGCCCACTACATGCATGGGCACAGCCTAAAAAAAAATGAAGTCTGTCTGTAGCACTTCCTTGCCAACCACCTATGTACGTCACACGCAAGTTGTAAAAGACGACAAGACACGATTGCCTCTAGGCCAAGTCAAGGGAAGAATTTAATATGATTGCCTAATCGGACACAAAAAGACAAAAACATTGTCTAGTATGATCCCAGCTGAAAATGCTTCCTGTGTAGAGTGTCAAAACACATGACGTACTGTATGTGGTGGAGGGTGCACACAGCCCCTTGACGTCCTGTCTTGTCTGTGGTCTTGTTGCTGTGTCAGTGGACGAAAATACCCACAATCCAGCACTGTATGTACTGTGTGATTAATATGCTGTGTTAATACCTGTCAATATGCTGTATGGCAGAACCTTAGCTTGGAGCAATGTATGATGTGCCACTGCATTGTACCAGTGGTGTGTTTTCAGTTTGAGGAGTATCAGCTATCCTCATTGATAAATGGTGTGGACAAAATATTAGAAACATCTTTCAGTATTCAACAGAACCACAGTCTCCAAAGTAACTCTAAAGCAGTTAGTTGTCATGGAAAAGCCCTTTATTTATAACTTACTAACACTTCTAAATGCACTAAATACAAGACCTGATGGCTTATTATGAAGTGAAAAACTCCCCACCATTCACTAACTACTTAGTCACTTTCTATTAAGCATTCGGTCTGCAGTTATAAATAAATGTCAGTAAGTCATTAAAAATCTTTCATTTTTAATGAATGAATATAAATACTATGTTTGAGTATAATGATTGCACTGCTCAGTAAATGTGTCCTTTTCAGTAACAATACAATTTTGTACATTGATTAGCATGGGCTTGATTAGCTGTCATGGATATTTTGTAATGTAGTTAGAAAAGCCTGCAGTGCCATGACAACCAACAGGACAGTCAACGCTGCACTGTGAAATCATTCCTACGCAGGACGAATCTATTGCTAATTTTAAGAGAATTTGATTTGCTTTACAGGCCTGATGATGTCACAGTGATAATAAAAACAATGCTTTGTAAAAACTAATTGTACTTGTGGAAGGGAATAATAGATAAATGAATGGAGGAATGGTTTCAAATACAACGCAGGTCTCATCAGCTGCTCAAATCATCCAGTATGATGGTGAATAAAACTGGCATTTGCCTCAAAGACAGGCCAAATGAAAGCTGGACTGCTGCGTATGACGTTCCCTGGGTTCACGCTATTCCTCTGATAGACCATGGCGATGGCCATGACACAAAACAATGCGCCAGCAATAGGCGGGGAAGAAGAAGACTGTTTACATCCATGTTGACATCAGCTATCAATGTAGTGACCAAAGTTCCGTACTTCGGTCACTGAAGATATGCTGTTAAAATGTTCTAATCATTAGTAAGTAGACCTTCAAGCTTAGATTCTCTAAGGTTTTATGAGGAAGAAAATGCTTTCAACATCTTTGTTAGGCCTCAAGGATACACACAATGCATATAAGTGAGAAAGACTGAACGTAACTCCACAGGATACCTTTAACAGCACTCCTCCTTTAGAAAAAGTTCCAATATGCCTGACATGCTGACTACACGTGCATGCAGCGCCTGATCCAAACCACACTTGACATTTTATATTTACATTTATAGGGATGTATTTCAGGTGCTTATCTAAAAATACTTCCAATGAGAGCAACAGGAAAGTAAAGTTCAATTCCCCGATCACACACACTAAAATTATACTCATATGAACACACACACGCACACAGCTGCATGTTTGAAATCCATCTGGCATTTAAATGTGCATCTCCAACAGAATATACACCTACTGTTGGTTCCCACATACACATGGTTGTATGAGAGCGGTGCATTAACGTGGGTTTGAGAGGCAGAGTGATGCCTGCTTGTTGTGTAAGAGTGGAGGAGGACGAGGTGGAGAGGTGTATCCACACAGTCATGATCGGAGTGTGAAAAGATGGCTTTGAAATTTCTACCTGTTTCCTGCATGTGCCCAGCTGAGTTTGTGATGAATGTTGATTTCTCTGCTTTCTAGGAATTGCTTATACAGTTGTGAAGTGATTACACAGTACAGTAATTACCAGTTCTATGACTCGGAGGACTCTGGTGTCACGGCGTTAAACGTGCGGAAACAGTTGATTAGATACCATTTGCACTGGTCCACGCGGTCTCACTGGGCATGGCGATCTGAATGTGGGTATGTTATGAATTCTCCAAGTTAAATGACAAAATAGGTCAAAGTGGCTCTGTGATGTTATACTTAGGCACAGCAGTGCTTTGAGTTAAATGCTGCACATCCCTTGGTCAATATTTTGCACATTCCATCCTCTTTGTTTTAAACACTATATAAACACACACAAACAGATAGATTTTACATATTTTTTGTATATTTTTCATATTTGTTATTGTACATTTCTATTTTATATTTATGATTCTTTTGCAGTACTTGTTACATGTAGTGTTACTATGACAATCAGCAACCTTAAACTGTCATGTGTCTTAATTGTGGCATAGCTGTATATTTAACAGGGTTTTCAATGCAGCGGTTTAGATGTTAATTGCTTATTTCTTCATTTTGGTCATTGTAAAACATAATTATAAAAATGCAGTTAATGCTCATTGCCTATTTTCTTATGTGGTAAAACATTATTAAAAACGGCAGATAAAGAGCCAGGCTAGCTGTTTCCCCCTGTTTGCAGTCTTTATGCTAAGCTAGGCCTACCACATCCTGACTCCAGCACACATGGGCATGAGACTGATATCGGTATTCTCATCTCCCTCTCGATAAGAAAGTGAATAAGTGTATTTCCCAAATCCATACAGCTAATTATTTTTAATTAGCTCCACATTGTCAGTCTCTTATCACTGGCTTTGCCTTACACCATTGCATTATTCCAGCACATACCGCCGTACCACACGGTTATGAAACTAAAGGCCTGAAACTGAGGCGCAGAACCTCTGACCTCTTATAGACAGCTAACAATTCTGGCATCATGGGTTTTGTAAAAATATGCTTTGGCATCAAACTGTAAATCCAAAGCTGCAGCTTCTCAACACTGCAGGATCACCTACTGCTATCAATTCACTATTCACTATAAGTAAGATAGTCTATTTTTAGGTTACAGAAAAATGTGAGTTGGTTTTTCATAGCCTTTTTTTATTAAGTGCAAAACGACATATAACATGAAAATTGACATGATACAAACTAATAAAGAGGACAACTACATCAACACTAGCCTTCCTCTATTCTGTTGATAGTGGGTTTTTTTTCAGAAATAAAGGCTGGCTTATTTAGCATGTTGGTTTCATTAATGATAAACTTCACACCCCATCAGCTTTGTGTTTATTTTTAATTGGGAAATTAGCTGATATTTCTGGCAGCACACATGGCAAAGTAATCATACTCTGAGTTTGTTTACTGACACTTTCATCTGTCTGATGACACAACATGTTGTTGCTCAACAAAGGAAACAGTGAAATAACAGTTGATGGGCTACTAGACTGGAATTCATTACAAACATAATAAAACAATACAGACTTTACGGATCAATAGAAACTTGTCAAAATGTAATCATGGAATGAAAGAAGAAGAAACAAGTCTGACTTTTACAAAGTTTTAGCATATCAATCAGTCTAACTTTATGAGGCCCTATGCATAATTGGACACCCCCATCCCGCACACATCTTTGTCGTGCAGAAGTTCAGTACAAAAATCAGCTACATTTAAAATTACAGAAAGCCAGTAAAGCTTGAACAATATCTGTTAAATTGTTCAATTTTTACAAAATAAATAATTAACATGAATTAATTCATTGTTGGCTGTGGGGTCCTAAACAGCTGTTTAGTTTACTTACTCGGGCTGACAGTTTTTTAAGCAGTCTCTCATCTGTCTGATGACACATCTATGCATAATTACTAAAAGCGGCGGCCAGCCAATAGAGGGTGCACGTGCGGTGCCCCACCAGCCAAAAACCTTAATTCATTAGAGTCAAGAGGTTTTACTTTGTTAAGAGTTTTGGTATTACTGCAAGTGAGGTTATACAGCATGAAATTCACAGCAAAAATGACACTAATCCAACACTAGCTTCCTCCTGATCAAACCTCCATCTAATACCATTCAAGTCAATGGGTGTAAAAAGGGTGCAGAAGACAGCGCCCCAAAACCAATAAAACAATGGGATTCCTGAGTGATTGGCTGAGTAGCCAATCAAGACCTCACACAAGAGAGGATGTCTGTTTGTCCCGCTCACGCTATCAATAATTGTAGCTTATTGTTAGAGAAGCAGAGACTTTTAGCCCCTTTATTCTACTCTTTTAAGAAATAAAATATTAAATTAGGTCTAATATTAGCCATCGCCAGCGCCACTGGTTCAGTCCATTAGATGGCGACAATGCAACAAATAAGGAGCAGTCAATATCAAGACGACATGATAGGCTAAACTGCAGGCTGACAACCAAGTCAAGGCAATATTTTTATTATGTTTATGAAAAACAGGAACGAATATGCATTCAGCATTAATGTTGTATTTAAATGTTTGAATTTAAATAAACCTTTTTTTTCAAGTCCAAGGTTTGTTTTGTTTTCTAGAGGATCCTTCTGCTTGATGAGAAAGACGACAGATTGATGTAGATGTAATTCTGTGTTCACATCATATGGGATGGATGGTAGAGATGGAAAAGATTCCATAACTTGTCAAAAATGTATAAAAATGTCGCTTTGAATCAGTCAAAAAATGCATCCGAACTGTATATTATATTTTCTCATGTAATTGCCAATTTACTGCATTGTAACATTACATCAAAGTATTTCTAGACTAAATTAAATAAGATAAAGTAAAAATAAGGAAATAAATGGCAGTAATGTTTTATTTATTATTGTAAGTGTCCATAATTTCCTGATAATTTACAGGGAAGTTTCCTGGAAAGAACAATGTCATCTGGTACTAATTATAGGAAAAATAAAAACAGATTTCTGAGAGTTAATTTTAGAGTTTAGTTAGTTTAATTTATAAGCAGTTGTTATCTTCAAACCACCTATTGCCTTTTGTATAGTCTTACTTATATTGTAGCCTACTTCTATGACCTACTAAGTTCCATTCTAACAAAAGCATGTATGTATGTCAGAAGTATGAACGTCAGATATAAACTTGTAAAAATGTTGTGAAATTCCCTCTTTGAGAAATAAAATGAATTGCAATAAAACCGCTTCTGTTATTAGCAGCTATATAGTTCCACCACAAATCTGTTCACATATTTAAAGAGACCTACTTCTATTTTTATCATTTATTTTGTATACTTAAAGTGGTGGTAATGTTCACTGGTGGAAAAAAAAGCATTCAGATCCTTTACATGAGTAAAAGTACATAAGTATTATCATCAAAACATTTGTGTTTCACTTGTCCTTGTTAAACTTCAGTTCATTTCCTTCTTGCTGTAGAATCCATCTGGCATTATGATGTGATGTGAAAGAGGCCGTGAGTCAGTCGGGGGCGCTCTCCTCCAAACACAGCCCTGTGTCCTCTGGCAGGTTGCAGCCAGAACACCAGTGAATGCCTAATGCGCTAACAAAGACAATGACACTCAGAGGGTGCCGGCCATTAATCCACTTAGACTTTTTGCCGTGTGCATTTCCACGATTACAGGGGCGGGTCAAATTCTATTAACCATGAGATTTTAATTTTTTGCCTGAAGACAGGCAGGCAGATGGTGGGTTACCATTCTAACCACGGGCACAAACAAGACTTTATTTCACAAAACTCAAGTGTTGCTTCTTGCAAAGGAAGACATGTAATGATCTGCTGTGTGTGACATTAGTGTATATGTCCTTTTTCAGTGTGACTGGCTGGAGATCAGATAGCTGTAGTCCTCCATACGTACGTATGTTACTACAGCTAATGATGAAGGGGATAAGGCAAAGGGAGAGGGAGGCAGAGAATGTAGGGGGTGTCAGTGGGTGTTTGGATGGGTGGGGGTCAAGGGTGTGATTTCCATTGGGTAATATGACAATCTCTTTTTTCAAAATAATTTTAGACCCCCCAACCACTCCCCTCTTGAAAGTTGGCATTTGGGTGAATTGCTAGTCTTCTATTACTGCTCAGCCATCTTAATCCTGATGAGAAAATGATCTGTCTTGATTAACATCTAGCATACACTAATCTGAGGTACATTCACTTCAAATGTCATCATTATGAAAGGAAAAATACTTCCAGAACCAGCATCTCATCCAACTTCACTACTTCAGTATTGTGTAATTGAAGTTGCAGATATAGCCACCATTTCATGCCAATTTACTTTAAAAGCGGCCACTTTCATGCTAACCTTACATGTACTTGCTTTATTCAAACAGCACTTTGGTCAACAGACCCTCACAAGAAAAAACACAGCTCAGTCAACAGACATTCACTAAGGAAATGACCCTTATCAAGAAAGCTTGAGGCTGGTTCTTTCAGTCTGCATGTGCACCTACACATTGTAAAGGTACAAGAGATTGTTATATTTTTGAGTGCCATTTTTATTACTAACATTATTTTAAAAATCTGTATGTTTGTGTCTGGAATTTGACTCTTGTCAGGCTAGAAAAGCCTTGGAATCAGCATACACCATATTGGAAAAAATACCCAGATAATGATATCATTATCAATTTTGGATATGTGTCTTGAATGTCATGAATTGTGTCATAAGAATCAGTTCATGTTAACATTTATCACAGGCAAAACAAAATCATGCTCAAAACAAAAGCCTCTACTCACTCACAGTTCTAAAAGCTCTAAAAGTCACCATTAAATTCTTGAATTAGGAAGCCTCCTCACTGTTTTCTGGAACAATCCTTCAAAAACACTGAGAGCTGCTGAATAACACAAAGAATCATACTGGATGTAATTTGCATCAGTCAGAGGCACTGGATGTTTTGTTTGCATCCAGCATCAATACTGCTGAAGGAAAATGGGCAGTTAAAAATAAAAGCAACCAAGCATTGTCAGTAAGTTTCCAAGGCGATCATAAAAAATGTTCAATAGAATTGATGACATGCCAGCCAACACAGTGGGATGTAATGCATTTTAAACAGATGCAATCATCTTAGATTGGCCACTTTGTCATCAGCTTTGAATCTGGTAATTGCTGGCAGCTCAACTAAAAAAGAATAATCAATATGAAAGAGGGTGATGAAACAAAGAGAAAATAAGCACTTTTCTGGAAAGCACAGATAAATGTAACCCTTAAGGCCTCTACACACCGAGGACATGACGAATAAACGAAAATGCGAAATACTCGCCTGCGAATATCTCGCATCAAAACTATTCATACTGGCAGCAATGCAAATTTACGATAGATTTACGCCAGCTCATTCTTCAGAAACAAATATACGACAGTGGAGCACTCATATAAAGCCTACGTGTGCTTGTAATATGCATGCTCCAGGGTCTTATGTTACTGCAGTGCCCTACAGGTAAAAAGCTACACACAGTGCCTCCTGTATATGATTAATATGACAAGCCAAACCTGCTATGACACTGTTGCCTTGCTACCAACTCTACTACATCCAAAAGTAAACTACATCAGCTCCTCACTATCCTGCATCCAGCAATGCAACTCCACAAGTTGTCCTTGAGTTCACTTTACAGTCTTTATTTTGTGTCCTTTGTCATATAATACAGGGTGATGAGAAACAAACAATCAACAGGGCCGGCATTGTCATAGGAGTTGTGACGTGACGTCCGTTCTGCACAACGTGATTGGTTGATGCCTTTATTCGCCAAGCTCTGAAAAATTGACCTCGTTATGTTGCTTTTTTGTCGCATAATATTCGCATTCTGTGTGAAAGTACTCATGACAAAAACATCAGATCAAAAAAATATATATATAAGTACAAATTAATCGCACAAAAAATTCCCCCGGTGTGTAAAGGCCTTTACACTGAGCTAAACCATCAAGTATGTACAATGAAAGTGGAGGGGTTAGTGTTGTAAGAAGTATTCAGATCCTTTACTTAAGTAAAAATACTCCATTACAAGTCCTCCATTGAAAATGTTACTTAAGTGAAAGTATGTGTCATCAGGAAAATGTACTTAAAGTATCAAAAGTAGAATTACTCAATACAGAAAAAATGCCCCTGTGAGTTTATATAGTATATCTAATGGTATACTCTATATATGTACTATTATATATTATAACTCATGCATTAATGTTTAAGCAGGAGCTATTTCTTGCTGGTTATTTTCTTGATTAATCTATTTGTTTGGTTTGTAAAATGTAAAAAAAAAGTCAGAAACACCCAACACATAAATGACCTTTAAGTGACACCTTCAAATGTCTTGTTATGTCTTACCAACAGACCAAACCTCAAAATGATTCAGTTTACTCTAATTTAAGACAAGGAAAAGACACAAATCCTCACATTTGAGAAGCTGAAACAATGAAATGTCTGGCATTTTTGCATAAAATGATTTAAACGATTAATCAGCTATCAAAATAGTTGTTGATTCATTCACTAATCAACTTATTGACTAACTGACTAATTGATTAAGCTAAAATGTTATATTGGTATTTTAATTTCTTACAATGCATCATTTTAAAAGTTCTCCATATGTTATGTATGTGTCTCTGCAATGTAGTGGAGTATAGTAACTATAAAGTGTCATGAAATGGGACTACTCAAGTAAAGTACAGATACCTCAAATGTGTACTCAAGTGCAGTAAATGAGTAAATGTACACATTCCACCACTGGTGTGTGTGTGTTACTCACAGACTCTGTCGTAGCTCTGCTGTATCTCTAGATGTTCCCAGTGACTGAAGATTCTTCTCTAGTGTGACAACTGGTGGAACAATTGAACAATACAGACATTAAGAGTGTGTAGTGGACTCACAAACACACTCACACTCATACACTTAGGTCTTAAACTTTCCATTCATTCTATAACCCTACTAAAGCAAGCCTTAATTAAACTCCAATCTTAATGAAATATTACTTTAACCCAAATCTAAAGCAAATTCTAACTATATCTTTAAAAGGACCTCTCACCACATTTCATCCTTTGTGAAATGGGTGAATAGATATAAAGAGAAATAATAACAATAATGGCACACATAAGAAGATAGAAGGTTTAGAATAGCTCAAGAGATAAAAGGTAATTTAGAAAAAAAATAATCACATGGCAAAACTTTTTTCCCCACCTGTTTACAGATGAGCATTTTTTTAAGGAACTTAAGGAACTAACTTTTCACCTGTTTTTAAGTCATAAACACAGGCGAGAAAACAATTTAGATCAGACTTTTATGTCTTAGATTCTCTTTTTTACTTGTGTGATTTTCTTTTTATACATATTGTTTGAGCATTGTTGGAGGGAGCCTGTGAACTAAGAATTTCATTGCCAATGACTGCTCCACTGTAATTGTTGTGCATATGACAATAAAGAACTTGAACTTAATTATGACCTAAATTTATCCCAAATTTAAACCTAGTTTAAACATGAAAGCCACACTCAAGCTTTGACCCTAAACCAACCATAAGCCTGATTTAAGTTTAGTACTACTTTTAACCATAAACCAAAGGAGTAATGCTAAACTAACTTTAACTCAAGTTTAAACCCATTCCTAACAATAATCTGAACAATAAACTCATCCTTAAGTCTTAAACGAATCTTAACCCTCATTTAAAACTAGTACTAACACTCTTTTGAAACCCAAACTCAAGATTTGATCCTAAACTAATAAGCCTATTTTAAAGGTAGTACTATTTTAAAACCCAAGACATAATGCTAGATTTACCTTAAACCTGTTGCTAATAGTAATCTGACCCCTAAACTCAATTTTAAATCTCAAACTAAATTTAGCCCTAATTTAAACAGAAAACAACGTCCTTATTCTAATCTGAACCATAGAACCATGTCCTAATTCTAGACCAGCTCTAGTACTGATTTTGATTGTAACCATAATCCCAAAACCTAAACCAGTTTTAACTATAATGTAAACTGGTTACTACTTCTAATCTCATCCCTAAACCAAAGATTTAATCTGAAAGTAATCTAAACCTTAATTCAATCCTAGTACTTCTAATCTTATACCAAAATGTGTCCATTTGAAGAGAGGAAGACTGGCCAAAATGTCCTTGAGCAAAGGTTTCAAAGTATTTATGTTAGGACAGGAGCACAAGGACAAATGCACACTCAGTTTTACTGACGAATGGTCTTTTTACCATTGGAGTTGATCTGGAAGATACTGGAGGAGGTCTCCTGAAACACATCTTGCAGTTCTGAGGGGCTGACCTGTGTGGCTGTGGAGAAAACACGATATCAGCAAACACTTCTTTGCCCAGTGAAGCGTGACACTGCAGCAAACAGAAAGCTGACCACACAGTGACAGAATGATGAACAAAAACAATATAAATATCCAGGTTTGAACATTTTCACAAGTGTCTATCTGGTTGTATATGTTTTTCTTGTTTGTCCATCACACTCACTATCAACGGTTAGTGAAAGGTTAGTGGATTTCTGCGGTTATTTTGGTGAAAGTAACGTAAAAGTAGTGTAATCAGCAACTCATTACTCTATACAGACAGTAATAATGTAAAGTTGCAACAAAGCTGCAACAGTCAGTATTTTTAGATTAACATTGGATCAAATAACTGTGTCAGTATAGCAAAAAACCTACAGAGAATATCCACCCAACTGTGCAGTTTCTCTGAGATATATGGGGCCGTTTAGCCTCTTTTAGTTCATTGTTTTGGTTTTCGGGCACAAAAGCTCCCGCTCATCAATCTCATTTGCGTTTTCAGGTTGCTGCACTGCCCCAAAGTGGCCAAAATATTCGATTAATGCAGTATTAACTTTGTGTATAATGTCCCTAGAAACCCATTTGAACCTTCAATTGCGCTGCTACTTGCAGAGATAGGCTAAAATATTACAGCAATATTCCAAAGGACTGCATTAACTAGAAAATATTTGCAATACAACATTAAAAGAAATCATAATGGCTTAACATCTGAATCTGTAGCATCTGATTTAGTTTGGACAGGAACCTTCTTCTTAGCCCAGCTTTGTGATTTATGCTGATACAACAGATGGATATTTTTTTACATTGTCATTAAAAATGTCAGTTACAGCCACAAGAAAATGCCAATAAATAATTGTCTTAAAGGGTAACTCCGGTATTTTTAAACCTGGGCTCTGTTTTTCTGGGATCTTGCAGGAAGATCCGTATACTCAAATAAATAAGGATGTCCATCAAATTAAAATGCCTCATCTACATTGTCGAAATCAGCTAAATATTCATCCATGACTTTGGAAATAAATTCTTGCTAGCAGTTCCTCCACGTAAACTCTTCTCTCCAACTCTGACTCACGTTTCCACAGTCGTCTTCCTGCAGCAACTCAGCCTGTCGCAATATTTCAGAGTGAGACTTCTCGAGCAGCAGTTATCAATAAACAGTAAAATGTGCCAAGAGTTGGATGAGCATTCCTATGGAAGCCCAGTATTCATGTTAAATAATGTTTTGAAAAACATCTCTCTAAAACTGCAAATTAAATATTATGTCCTCACTACTAATATTACTTCTTATTTATGTCTTAGTGACCATTTAAAAGAGCGCTGTTTCGTTAAAAAAATGTTCTGCTGCATGCTCATCCTTCCTCAGCTCCACCCCAGCTCCCCACTATTTGCCCAAACTTGTATTATCTGGCTCCAATAACTGACAGAGATGGCACTGAACAGTAAAACACATCCAAGCTGATAAACCTATAGGGGATTTTACTGACTTCACAGAGCTGCTAGCATGGCTGTAGTCTGTGCTTGAAATGTTCATTGAAATTCCAGTAAAACAGTATTGTAAAGTTTTTTTAGCAATCTCACAGAACAGCCCTAAGAATAATTTCTGCCATAACAATGCTTTGCATTATAATATTTTTTCCCACTATGAGTGAAATTGGAGCACTAAAGGTGCTTTCACACATGAAGTTCAGTTCATTTTGCCCAGATCAAAGGAAAAATATGTATACAGTGTTGCATTTTATTTCTCCTCTGGCTCATGTTCACACACTTTACAAACAAACCAACACGAAGTCATATACACTGACGGGTAACTTATTGATTGAACAGTTTTGGCGACTGTCATCCTGCATCATTATAAATCAAATTCCATTGACTGACAGCAAGTTATGCAGCACTTTAATGTTTCTAATGTGTATATTTATGTTATCTGGTGTCACAAAGAGCTCACAAAGAAATAACTGATTATGAGCATTACGTGGGTGGGGGGGATCATTGTTCCACACACTTTTTAATGGACTTAATGAACTGCCAAAGTACACAGAGTAGGATCACATGACTGATTGAACAGGGAAAATCTGTGCACACATGTGCATGCATGTTACCATTGTTACCAAATAGTCTACATAAAGTTATACATCGTTTACACAAATCAATTATAAGATCTGCTTCGGACCGAGACCCTGGTCTCAGTCTGATTGTTTGCCATTTGGTGGTGAATGGATTCTGCATGCTGATGTTTTGTTCCCATTTAAAATTCAACTGAATTCTTTTCTATTCATGCAGTTTTTGGCAGGTGAGGTTTTGGTACTGGCAGCATGTAATTTAAGCAACGCTGCTGCCTTTAAATTCTCTGTGCAGGAAAAACCTGTGCATGGAAGGCACCATATTATTTGACTTCTCTGTCGTGGTGACTATTGTTGCTAATACAGTACAGCCCAAATTTGCTTTTTTAAATTCAAACACTTGTGAAATGTCAAACACATCAAGCCAAGCTGACAAAGGGAGCTCTAAAGAATATATGTAAAGACTTTAAAGAACCGACACATCAAAGTTACATTAATTAGTGATAGGAGATAGTAGGAAAATTTACATTTACAGTAATTATATTGAAATACTGTGTATTGTTATTATAATGAATAGATGTGGAAATTGAATGGACATCAAAGGCTGCGGGAGCCTCTAATGTAGAATCTAACTGCAGTGATGATGGTAGAGTAGACAGGGAAATGGCATGGCACTAAGCCACAGGCTGGCAGCAGGAGTGGTGAGTCTGCTGTATAAGTTATGTGGGCAGCGCCGTTTTCCCTTTCAAAAGCACATGTCATTGCAAATGACAGGGAGGGTTAATGGCCTGGAGCCATTACAGCAGGCTGAGATCAACATCACGACCTGTATAAGCTGCACGCACAGCCATCTCCTGCACCCAGAAATTACTGCAATTGGCATTTTTGTCTGACAAAAGTACAGGGGTATAGATAAAATGTAGAAGTGTGAAAATACTCAAAATTCCCTATATTTGAGGAAAAGGGGATCAAATATTGGCATGAAATAAAGAGAGACAGAGAAGGTGAAAGCAGAGACAAAGCAGAGCCAGACAATGAAACAGATATTCATGGTGTAGGTTGGAGGAAGAACTGTGAGACCTCCACTGTACATCACAAGTCATTAACTCTACGCACTCAGCTATACTGACAAATTGTCCAGGTAATAACATGATTGCATGCAGTCCGTCGAGCAGCATTACAAGATTGTGATACATTTGGAAATTAGTCATTTTTCAACTGAGAGACTATTAGTGCATTTTAAATGTTATCTCAGCATGCACACATCTTCAACACACGCTTTGTCCACCTTTAATTTACCATGATGGATGGATATTCTGTGTGCATGCTACAGTGGAGGTGGCCGGGCATGGACGGGTGTATGACCAAGTCTGCATATGTGTTCAGTACTAGGATTTCATATTCCTACTCAGCACGGACTGATGGAAATAAAATATAATGACCACATCACAACACTAAATCTACCTTCACCATGAAGTAACTCTCAGTGGTCCTATTATTTGTATAGCATGCCTATGTCTTTGAATATATTGCAGATATATGTTTCCTCACCAAGAAAGAATTATGTGAGGGTAAAATGACTAGAAACAGGTGGCACAGACAGTTAAATAGCACTGTGGAAATTAGTTGTTGGAGTGGAGGTTGGGTTGGTGGATGGATAGATTTACTGTACCTTCAAATACGACAATGTTGATTAGTGTTACAATGTCTGGGGCAAATAAATATCCCACCTGACTCTCATTCATATCCCCTTTTCTGTCACTCTTCACCTCTGCTGCATCCTTGCTAGGCTAAGCTAGCAGTAAATATCTTTTAAACACCTTCTTGGCCTCTGCGTGACCATCAGATGTTATATCCAGGCATTAAAATGTCTGAAAACCCACTTAGACATGCAGTGATGACAGAGCAGTGAGGGGGCCGCAGGGTCTCACAAGGGCGGGCGGAACTCGCAGGGGGAGGGGGTTACGGGGGTTGTTGTGGTGTTTGTCAGGGTTTAAATGCATTTTTTGAATTTGTGAAGGGGGCGTGTTCAAGCTAAAACAGGGTGTTAAGTTTGTTGGTGGGGACTACACTCATTGTCATTGATGCTTTTATTCAGTAATGAACCTTAATCTTGACCATAACCAGATTGTTTAGATATCTACCACTGAAGGGCCTGTTTAATTAAAGTAATTTTTGCTCTGCTAATGGACACACCTTAGGATGGCAATGTCTATCAATGGATCTGTTGGCCAAACCCTTTTATCCACAGCAAAGTATCTTGACAACTGCTGGCCAGATTGCCATTTAATTAGGTATTAGATATTTATGGTCCCCAGAGGATGATTCTTAATGATTTGGTGAACCTTTGATTTTTTTGCAGTGCCACTATCAGGTCAATGTGGTGTCTCGTCGACTTTGTTAAGTTTATTTCATGTCATGTCTTAGTTGTTGTTTTTTGTCAAGTTGAAGTCACTCATGTCTAGTCTTGTCCTGCACTTCCTGTTTTATTTTGTACTAATCCTTCCCTCTCGTTTCAGACCCTGACTTCCTCCCTTTGTGTGATTTTCCCGCCTTTGTGATTGTCTCCCCCGCCCCTGATTGTTTTCACCTGTGTTCCCCTACCTCATGTCTGTGTCTCCCCTTGTCCTGTGCCAGTTCGTCTTGTTTCTGTCCGTCAGCATTAGAGCCAAGTGTACCAGCAATTCTTCCATGCTTCAGGTTTTTGCTACTGTTTATGTTACTTTTGATCCTCCTTGTAAACATTTTATTTTGTGCGTTGTATTTCCTCCTTGTGAGCGTTTTCTTTTGTACTTTGTTTATCCTCCTCGTGAGCGTTTTTTGTTATATTCGTCAGTAAAGCTTTTTGGAAACTTAATACCCTGTCTGAACGAGTCGTGCATTTGAGTCCTCCTGTTCTGAGTCAAGTTCGTGACAGTCAAATGTCCCCCCACCTTGATCAACACTTTGGTCTCATGGTGTGTTCAGACATACAGAAACAAACAGACAAGAAAGAGCAGGATGTAAATCATTTTGGATGGAAACACAACACAACAGATCATAGTACTTGTGTAATTTGGTCACCAATGAAATTCATTATAGCCACCAAAAGTCCAAGCAGACACCATTCCCCAGGTGGAGTATCACCTTAGTGGCGTCTCTCTGCACATATGAAAACCTGATGACATGAATCCTCATGTTATCTGTTGGCAGGTTTTGTTGGAGGAAATTGTGTTATTTGAATAATCAATGCATAACCTACATGTGTTTATTTTATTGTGTGTTAAGTTTAATCATAAGAAAATGTGAAGCACTGATGATCAGAATGTAAGTATAGTCGAGCACACAAACACTGAAAAGAGAAAGGTCACTCTGCCCTGAACACGCCAGAAGACTTGCATAACCAGGGTTGTTGTTGTGAGAAAGAGGATAGCGTCGATAGCGGAAGTTACCCTGATGCCAGACAGTTTCACTAAACAGGTGTTCTGCTTAACAACAGCACAATGACACACGATCTATGCCTCAACATACCAATGAGAAAGATCCGTGTTTGAGTGATTGAATTATTGACCAACCAGATACATCACATCCCATCAGGAGGAGCTTAGTATGAAAGGTTTAAAAACTGATGCCCGGAGAAATGTTATTGTCCTGCATTCTGAATCCAGACCCTTCATATTCCAGATTTGTATTGTACTTTCTGCAATCCGAAGAATAAATTGAGTCAAATTCTTGACTCATGGGGGATATTTCATTTCATTCATTCACTGTCTCTTTCTGCTATAGTCTCGCTCCCTCCGTGTGTGTCTATTAAAACATTGCAGCAGATGTTACACCTACTTTTCCCAGATGTTAAATTTCAGACATTCAGTTTCCTCTGCTGCAGTGGTCAGTCTGCAGTGATAAATCAGGTCTAGCGGCTATTTGTATACATTCCCATTCCCTCCTCCCATATTTTGCGCCTCTACACGAAGAAAAAAATTGCATGCAATTTTCAGTGCAGCTGCTTTTCTTTCATTTTACCTGCGTAGAACCTTGGTGCTGTCTTTTGGTAAATAAGGACAAACACAATTTGACTGTGTAGCTCCTAAAAAGGGCTGCAAATCTTTAGTAAATGTCTTCCAAGGTCAGCCGCTTAAGGGAGCCAAGCAGCGGACAAGGCACATAATCATTGGCTGTGCTACTACTTGTACAGGTGTCCAGTCCATTCAGTTGCAGAGGCAGAACCTCATCATCCTAATCAGCCAATAGCAAAGTCCATTAAAGAGTGGAGCGCCTACAAAATAAAACTATTACTGTGCATATGCACATCCACAACTCCACAGCCACATGGATCTCTTGCAGTGTCACAGTACTTCCTGTTTCTACTCTTACCTCCTCTTGCCTCTTTCACAGAATATACAGTTGGAAAACATGAATGAAAGTATCAAGCACAACATCTCACATTACAAATAGTCTGGAATAACTACAGACAATGTATCTCCACAACTGCTATGCTTGTTTCGTAAAACTTTAGGATATTATAGGCTAAAAATACATCAGTTTACTAAAGACATTATCTCAATGTGTCATCATTTATGGCACCAAAAGGATATATTAAATCTAATGACTTTAAATCTAACCTTAGACAAAGAGATTCTGTTTTGCATACATTTTATCCTTTTGACAAATGGGTGAAAACTGTGGGCCCAGTTCATGTTATTGTCACACAATCCTTTCACGGAGGAGTAACAGAAGTTTCTCATTAGAACCCACAACACATAATCTGCACTTGTGATTTCATGTTCATTTCACAAACTCCACTGACGCTGCATTCCCTGGAAGATTGTGTGATCCATGGAGGGTTATTTCACAACCAGTGTTTGGTAAATGCTTTGGATCATTTCAGCAGCCTTTTATCTTTTCACACTTGAAACTCTCACATTAACATGTCGACACTTTAACATGCTCATATCAGCATGCCACTTCAAAGCTGTACTGATATGCACTGCCTTCAGAAAATCACTCTTGACAAATTTTGTCTCTCTGTGGTTTGAGCAGTGTGTCTGATACAGTCATAACTTAAATTTTGTCCTATATTATATCCCTGCAGATGCATTTTGGAAATGAGTGGTGTAAGAAATAGAAATTATATGATAAGATATTAACAAGACTAAGTGTCAACAGCAGCTCTTTGTGCCCTTACTTAGTAAAAATTGTGGGACTTTGAGCTAAATGCTAATGCCAACATGCTAGCATACTTACAATGACAATGTTAACAGGCATTAATTAAGCTTGTTAGCATGCTAAAATGAGCTAATTATCACTAAACAATCGGAATGGGATGGGAATGTCAGTTCATCAGTTTTCCAGGTTTTGGGTCATTAAGCAATATCCAATAGTTTTTGAGACATTTCACTCAAAACCACAAATGTCTGTCCCCTAAATTAAACAACAAAATATGTCATTTCTCCATGCCCTCTAGTATGACACATGTAAGCAATTTCTGATCTGACGCAACTATCAGCAGGACCAGTGGCGGCTGGTGACTCAAAAAATTGGAGAGGACAGGAGGAAAACCAACCCACAGCGTCAGGTTATTTTACCCAAAATCCTTAAAATAACTTCAAAATCACAATAAATGGAACTAGAAAATAATATTTCATGCCATATTGCCTCCATGCCGTGCAGCCCGTGCAGTAGTCTGTCGCCCATACCGGGATCAAGTCCCGGGTGAGCGGAGTGTTGCAGCATGTCTGGCCACAGCACGCCACTGTAGGACTGTAGTCTCCTTAGGCCGACTAAGCAGCTACTATATGTTAGAATATAGTATAGAATATAGCCAAAAAATTGGCCCTGGCATTGTGGCCCAGACTGGCCCACCACAATCGATCACACACCTCCCATCTTCATGCTCCCCTGAATATACCAACCATGCCACTCCCTACAAACACTAAAGCCGTGTAATAAGTATGTCAGGTAAAAAAAAGTAAAAAAAACATTTCTATCAAAGTAATATATCAATAAGATGCTGAAAATTATATTTATCAATCATCATCAATCTTTTTTTGCATTTATATGAGATTAGAGCCAAATTTGTATCGTTCATCTCTCTTGTAACATGCAGCCGTTTCCCTGGTGCTTTTATTTTCAGTTGTACAAAACTGTAAAATTGGTTCATCAGAATGTGTAACTGTTACACTGGAACACTGCACAACCCTGCTGAAACACTGGATGTATAGTTTTTACTTTTTATGTGTGACTTAAAATGTAAATTAGCAAAATGTGAATATTTCACTTTAAATGTAATTAAAAACAGAATTTTGAAGCCTGACAGAAATTTACTGTATCTTTTAACTTTAGTGTTTGTTACATCTTTTTAGTTAATTAAGTCTTTATATAAACAAAATTACATCATCATGGCAGCCATTTTACATGCAGTAACAAAAAAGAATATACTTAGAAACTAATTACATAGGGTACGTTCATCTTAAATATTATATTATAGAGACATGACTGTTTCTTGGCTATCTACATATGATAAAGTATTTTGGTATGAAAACCCGTATTTTTAACCATGTTAACCAAGTATCCTGTATCATAAATACATGATGGCATTTGTAACAAACCAAACCGCTTGAAAATCGGTTGATAATTCAGCGAGTTATGATGATTTTAATTGTGGATAGACCTCCTGCCTTAATAGACTATATGAGTTAGGAGGCGGCTTCCCTGTACCAATATGGCAACCGCATCACTGCAATGAACAGCAGCGGCCAATGATGTAGCCTATCGTGTATAACGCTTTGCACACGTTTGGCACTGAGCCCAAAGGGGGAGGGGTTTAAAGATGTGATTGGGTCAGCCAAGTGTCAGTTAAGAAAAAAAACAACGGGCCCATCTAACCGTTTTATGGGCTGGCCAGACAAAAAAAACAACAAAAAAAACCAAAAACACACAAAGACAGTTGTGTCGGCCCAAAAGGCCCATCGGCCCACCGGGAAAGTGCCCGGTCTGCCAGATGGCCAGCCCAGCCCTGTTTACGTATCTTATAAATTGTACCTTTTGACTGATCAGATATTAGTCTATTAACGATTTTTTTCTCCTGATATTCATGGGAAATAAGGCATTTGCTTAAGCAGACATTTTTGTAATTGATAGGAAATAATTCTCTTATCTTTACTTATTCTCTTATCAAATTTTTCAAAAAGTTAGTTTCCACTTATCATAGAGCCTGGATCAACATGGGAATGCACAGAGACAATATTTGCTTTGCTTGATAAGTCCTTGATAGGATTTTGAGTTTTCAGTATTTTCTCTGCGTACAATATCATAGCTGTCAAAATAAGAGCAAGTATCTGAAGTGGAATTAGAAAGAAAAGAATGCTGTACGGCAGAGTCTCTCTTTGCATATTCCCAGTTGCCAATGATAAACCCCAGTGAACTGATTATAGATGATGATCAGTTTGGCAGTGTGGTTGATTTTCTTTTTCTCCTTTTTAAGCACTGAATAATCAATACAAAGTGCCCTGATTTCTCCAACTGTAATGAGTGAGAGTCCTGAGCAGGCCGGGGATGAATTACCATCGTGCCCTCACAGAGTAGCTTGTCGATAGCATAAATGTGGTATCTGTAACATGTTCAATTATACTCTCAAATCAGAGAGGAACTTAATCAAGAGCTCCCATCTCATTATGCCTGAGGTCAGTGGCTGTCTCTCCTCAGTGAGGAGGGACAGATTTTACTCTTCCCAAAAATCTGCAAATTAGCCACCGAGCAGCTGACTGAGAGAATGAGAACCTGGCCTGATCCCAACAGCTGGCACTGCAGGTGTAACCGACAAGGTTTGATTTTTGTTCTCAGTAGGATTTGACCATTATACATACCCAGTCTGTAATAATAAGCCAATCTTAGTGGCCGTAAACTAAACTCATTTGCAGTAGATCAGAGAATATTTTTATACGTCTTTTAATGAAAGTCTTTCAACTTTTCCAGTTATTTTCTGGTTTACATTCTTTTGTCATAAGGACAAGAACTGATAGCAAGGTGGCATTAACCTATCTCCAACATTATGGCCAAAACACAGAAATCTCTTTCACAGCTTAATACACATCCTCAAATAGGCATATAAGATCATCAATGACCACATAAATGTCTTTCATGACTACTTTAAGCTGATGCCATCAGGAATGCCATTTAGATCGCCCATAAACAAACAGTATGTTTTATTCCAGAAGCCATTAGACTTGATAAATACTTGCACTTTTTGCACTTATGTGCCAGTTACAGATTACTGCCATTAACCCTTGTGTATTGCAACTTTTTTTTCATCATCATATTTGTATTTTCCCATTGTTTTTATGTGTGTGAATGAATTGTTTGTGTGTATTAGTCTTTGCAAACTCACTTGCCTAAAACTGCCCCATAAGGATCGAAAAGTATTTTCAACTGAAACTGTACCGATACTATATATATATATATATATATATATATATAGATATAGATATAGATATAGATATAGATATGGCACCCCACACTGGTAGTATCCAAAAGACAGTGATGAATGAATTGAAAGCCACGCTTAGCGGGATATTTGCTAAGGATTTGTGGCCTTGTTTTAGGTGCTAAGAGTCAAATTGTGCTGGTCCCTATTTAGTAAAGGATCACACCAGGGTTTTCTGCTGGTAAAATGGAGGAAAAGTGTTTGTGTTCAATTACATTCCAGACATGTGCAACACACGTCAAGACATCCCTGCATCAGGCCTTATTTAGCTGTGCTTTGTGCAAATTAGATGGACTGCTGCTAGGCTCATTTATATCTGTAGTCTTAGTAAATGCAAAGTATTAAAGCTGCTCTAATCAATATTTCTATATTAACAATAGGTCAGATTACTATGTGGTAATGTGAAAGGGATCACTAGTAATGACAAATCCACAGAGAATTATCGACTGTCCTCCCCAAAAATACGGCCGTATAGGTCATCTGTGTAGCAGCTTATTACGACCCATATTTACGTTTGTATGTAAGGCGAACTCTAGTGGCCGTAGTAATCATGACAGGAGCAAAGGCAGAAGTCCGGTGAGCTAGGATAAAGAACGACTAAGTCTGTGTAGGGAGGAGGACAGGGTGGATGGGTCAAACAACACAGGACTTTCACCCAGGAGACTGCTGTTTAAGTCATGTCACGTAACTTTACTTACTAACATACTTATTTTAACTCAAACCATGATCTTTTCCTCAACTTAACCAAGTAGTTTTGGTGCCTAAACCTAACTAAGTTGTTTTGTTTATTATTTTTATCATGACTATGAATATGTCGTTTTGGGAGTCATTGGAAAACAACCTATTCTGTAGTTTTTGGAGTCATATCTCCTGCCTCCAGTAGGGGCGCTAATATTAGAGGTTAGGAACAAACGACCTATGTGGTCGTATGGGTCGGAGGAGACTTCTTGGAATTATCACCAACTGTGTAGTTCTTCTCAGCTCTACAGAGCTTTTTTTTTTGCATCTTTCAGTTCTGTACTGTGTTGTTTTAGTCTCACCACTCTCATTGGTCATTTCCAGCTGCAGACAGCTGCTTTCAATTAAAACGCTCTGATAAACCCACTGGCTACCTTCCCAGCACCAAACAGCAGACACACAAAGTTAGCAACTAGCTGGTGAAGGAGTATTTAGCAGCTAAAGAGCCACCCAAACAAGGTTTAGCCATGTTTTTGGAGAGTGAATATTGCACTTGCCTGGTGGCCATAAACATGACTCCAAATGAATCCTAATATTGTTCCGTGTCTGTTTGGCATAACAACTTTGTAAGATGATAATTTGTTATGGTTGTGGTTACAGCTTGTTGCAGTGCCCCCAAGTGCCCAAAAGTACATTCATGCAGTTTTAAAGAATATTGAAACTAATGATTTACCTCAGAATTTTTCACTATTGCTGTGATAATTAGTGCAGAACACAAACACCTTGCTATCAAACACTTTATGTTACATAATTATGTAATTATGTACTTCACTACAATAGCTGAATAGCCTATGTCAGTATGAAACCAAGTAACACTGGCAGGTTTTTAGGAAGTGTTTAGGCCCCAAAATACTGGACAGCACTGCCAATACAGCTTCACGAAGGCTGTCACACTGTTAATATGCTATACCTGTGTAAATATGTGAAAATGCATCAAGTTCCTAAGTTCATACATCAGTGATGCTACAGTAGAAAATGGTACAGCAACTTCATCCTGGACAAACAGGGTTATTTTAAGCATATGACTGAAACAAGCTTGGATAACCTGGAGAGATTGAGCAAACCACAGGAATTCATGAAAGATTCACCTTGACTTCACTGGGAGCAGGCGTATATAACCTCCCCCCCCAACACACACACACACACACACATACTGTGTACAGCATCACCCCCACATGCAGCCGTCTAGAGGCGTTCTGCTCTGTTTGGTGTGTTATCATGTTGCTCACAGCCACAACGTGCAGAAAATGCAGACCAGCATTAAATCATTACAGACTGAACTGCATGCTGTTCAGTTGCTGCAATTTGGAAAGATATTTTTGTTTCTTTGATGAAAGCTTCCTCATAATTTTGCCTCACTCCTCTGCTCAGTGGGAGACTGACCATTTACAAACAGTGCAAGGAAAGATTGGCAAAGATAACAACATTAAGCCACCAAATTGATCTGGCTTAAACATTTAGAAAAGGGTATCAATTATGTGATTCCAACTTAATAAAATCTGAGTTTGTACTCAAGTTGATAAAACTTTTTTTTTTTTCATGATTTCCTGGTAATGCAGTTTCAATCTATAAATTATTGTTAACAGAAAAAGAAAGCAATTAACACTGTCACATGCAGACAAGGAGAGATATTTTTCAGTTCCAACATGTTTTCTTTCTGTTTAAACCTGATGGATCATCCGCATTGTCACGATGCTGTCAGGCCAGTATAATTACTCTCATTATCCTTCATTCTTACTTTGGGCATCTAAAACTAACAAATTGTTAAGTGCAGAATTTGATACAAAACATGACCTTTCCACAAAACAAATATAGCTGCATGTAGGACAAATTAAGCTATTAATTCCACTTTAATGAAAGGGAAACTCCTCTGAAACAGAAAAAAAAAAATATGTTTGATACAATACATTCTTTAACGTTAGCAGCTTGATCTGGGAAAAGCAGGAGAGTAACTTTGCTAAGGCTTCATATGTCACCAAATTTGGATTTACTTTGGCCTCATTCTTCTTGGTCTTGACTAATTTTCATCAAGGAGTAGCTCAGTGCAAACTCCCAGGTTTCATGTTCACACATGTGAAATAGCTTTTTTTTTCTGCTGTAACTGAGCAGTCATTCCTCTGGTGGTGAGGACAGCTCAGGATGTGCTTATGCTGACAGAAAGTTGAAGAAACATGAAGACCAAATTTGAAATACAATTTAAACTGCTGAATATGCTACAGCACCGGGCCAATCAAATGAGATTATTAATTACAATTGTATAACCTAATTTTCACTCATATTTTTGTATCATTGATTTGTTTCATCCAAATAAATATTTACATTTGTATAAATATTAAAAATATGGGTAAATTACCTGACCTTAAAAAAAGAATAAATAAAACTGCAAGTAATGAACCCTGACTTTATATTAACAAGTATTGTACAGCCTCAGTAGTGGCCCTTGAACACACCCATAATATGAAAGTGTTGGATGGAACAGGCAAAATTCTGACAATGTTGTCATTCTTCGAGCCTAACCAGTAGTGGGTATAAACATGTAAAGTTTAGGATGGCGCTAGAGGAAGGGCCATGAGGTCATTAAAATCCAATGGATTTATCATCCGGGGAGCATGAATGTGCTCGGAAAATGTAAGTCCAATCTGCGTTTTGATCAGAGCACAGCAGTAGAGGAAAGCACAGGGGCTCACCAAAGTTGTTAGAAATCCTCTGGGGACCATGAATATCCACAGAAAAATTCATGGCGATGTGATCAGTATGTGTCAAAATACAGCATCTTGCTCTGAAACACAGCCTCTCTAGTGATTGCATATTGTTAGTGTGGTCCAACCCCAGTGTGATAGAACATCGGTAGTTTGATTGGTTACATCATCTTTGATTTAATCAATATACTGTTTCTATAGCGAACATTTAACCTGGTCTGATTCTCATGGGTTAATCAGATTCCATACATTAATGTGTCTTTGACAAAGAAGAATTCAGATGTCCAGTGGTTTAAACTTTTGTGTTTTCATCATGCATTTTTTCTACACAGGTAAGATCCAAGGGGGGCAGTAAATGCTTGGAAAAATAGCATTTAAAATCAAATTGAATTTCACTGGCCTTCTAAACACCGTATTTGTCAGTTCCTTGATGTGACACTTAAATACTGAACTCATACATGTATATTTTCCATAATAGTGTCACATCATCAAGTACATATACTACATTTAGTCATTCTCCAATGCCCAACTCATAGATAAACACTTACGTATGGCATCTGACTGTACACTCCCGAGACAAGGGCTATGTTGCGTGTATATTTTTAATATCTCTTTTTTATTTATAACTAGAAGCACCTCTAAACTATTAAGAAAGGGAAAACGCATGTTGACTTAGAGAGCTCAAACCACTGCATGATAACAAAAGTGTGTGTCTCTATGGTGTGTATTTCTTGTCAAATTAGAAAAATGTGTTTCTCAATTAGCTTGTGTTTTATACATATGTACCTGCAGATGAAGATGTTTTCTTCATTTGCTTGTGTTTGGTCTTTTTACAATGTATTCTTGTAAGTTCAAATTCATTGAACTGTTTTTGAAACTGTAAAAATGGTTTTATGTTCACAAAACATTTAACTACATATCCCCAAACACCGTCAAATCTAAACAGTATGCAACATTTTATTCTCATATAGCCTATTACCTTAGAAAAATGTTTTTATCCTGTAATAGTGTCAGTTTTTCAGCAGAAATTCAGGTCTAAAATCTACCGTATTTTTCTTAATTTAAGAGACCAATTCAAAAAACTGTGGTATCACTCAAAGAAACTCCACTTTCAAGTAGTATTCTTTGTTTCTTTCTAAATGCACCATGCAGTGAATTATTGATTTAAAAAAGTTTAAAGAGTCTGAGATTTTCTGCAATTCTTTACCAAAAATTCCACTGTACTTTCATGTGTGGTGTGATTCATTTTGCCTTTTCAAGATTCAAGATACAAGTTGTTTAGGAAAACAGTGTGCTTTAGTTAGCGTCATAATCCAATAACATGGAATAACTTGTTTGTTGTAGAAAAATAATTACAGGTGTATTCCAGAGACAGGTATTCTGACAGTTGCAAAAGAATTGAATAGAAGCATCAGGACTTCCAGGAATCATTCTCCAGATTTTTCCACACTTCCTTGAGTTTACTGTGAATAACTGAAGGTTAGCTTTCACTGTCAGATAACAAGCTAATTATACAATCAAACAATGGTGTTTTCTACCAAACGCAGGTTTACAAAGCACCATAGACTGTGCTGCCACCTAGTCGTATCAGTTCCAGAGCTATTCAGAGAGAAGGTGCAGAGGGCACAGTGAAGCCAAAGTCTACACAAGTGCTCATATGAGGATGCAAGGTCACAGAAAGCTGGACTTGAGATCAATGGTGTCTCAGTTGATCCATTAATTCATGCGTGGCTGTCTCACACATAGCCCACTTTGGCCACTTACGGCCCATCAGCAGTGCATGGAGCTGGAGAAGCAAGTGCTCATCACAGCCTTGTCACACCCAGTCCACCCTCTTGCTTCATTCGAGCTTAATGAGCAGGGCTATGTCTCCAGAGAGCTCATCACAGGGAACTAATAATGTGGACACATCCATGGGTCAGGCCTAACACCTAGCACTCTGCTGTCTGCTGCAGAGAACCAGGTGGGACTTCTTAAACTGTGATGTGAGATGTGGGGGTGGGGTGGGATGCTGTTGTCAGGCAATGGCAAGGATTGCAGTGTTGTGCTGACAAGGAAATGAAATCCCCTTTTATATATGTAGCAATGTCCAAACAACTTGTAATTAATTGTTTCAGTCATTTTTCGAGAAAAAATGCTACACATTCTCAGGTTCTATTTTCTCAAAGGCAGGATTTGATGCTTCTCTTTGTCATATATAAACTGAATATCTTTGGGTTTTGGACTTTTGGTCAAACAAAAGTCAAGACTTTCCCCTAATATAAAGTTAAGGGTTTTGAATATTTATTGTTTGCTGAGACTGGACCTACTGTATAAATGAAAAAGTATGACAAATCACCCTTGTCTCCCTTTCATACATATATATCTATTGACACAATAAGATTGTTACCATCTCCAACTCCATGTTGTTGTTTTTTGGGGAGCTGCTTGGACATGGAACAAGACTAGAAGTCTACAGCCATGCTACTGGTCTGAAAAACCGTACTAGGGCACAGCATTGCTTTTAGCTAAATGCTAACAACATATAGCTCAGCATGCTAACCATGCTTACCATGTTCAGCATCTTAGTTTTGCATGTTAGCTAATAAGCATTAAATAGAAACTAAGGATGAGATTGATAGAAAAGTCATTATTGCAAGTATTTATCATTGACCATACGCCAGTATTGGACAAATTGAAATTTTGACCTGATGCTATATGAAAAGTCAGGGGATAACCAAACACATTTTGATTCATCCTCTACAGACAATGAATACAAAATTTACTGGCCTTCACTGAACTGACCAACAGATATTGCAATAAGAGCCACACAACCAGCATGGCTGTGTGTATAATCAGATTTTATGCTAACTTCTTAAAATATAACTCAAGAGAGATGCCTTTCTGGTTAGGCCTTGTATATGCACATAGTCATTGTAGTTCAGGAGCTAATGCCATTTATTTTGGCTATGTCATTGTAGGCATTTTGGAGTAGAAGGCATTGAGTTTAGCTTTCTGGATTCAAGAATCCCCACATCACGTCTTTAAGTGCTATATCTTACTCTTTAAAGGCAGGTTCCAATAAGCCATAGGTTTTGTGGCAATAGGCTACATACATTTCAGTCAACTATGAGCATGTAACACTATAGCATCTGAAAAATTATAAATTATCTGTCTTACCAATTAGTAGATCAACTCTGCTTTCCCAATGTTGGCCAGCCGAACTTGATCCATGATCCAGAACCGACTTTGTACAGGCACCATTGTGATGCCCTTTAAGAGTAGGAGTTGTGGAGGAAGGTTGGAGGTTTTTTATCTTGCCTCACAACCAGGTCCTAAACTTTCCACAAAACAATGGCCTTCACCAAATTATTGGTGATTTTAAGAAGCTCCCCTTTTGAAAGTTTTTGCTTTATTTCATCCATACTGACCACTAGGCTAATGCCAAACATTGCTACGCCATCTCTTTTCCTGTTTCCCAGAGAGGATTGTGTAATTACATCTACTTGCAACACAAGACAAGCATCAATGCAGATGATTGGCAGAGTCAGAGAGATAAAGAGACATAGAGATAATTTTCCTATTAAGTTACATAATCGAAAGCTGAAAAGCCAAAAGCTTTATGTAAAAAAACGTCTAGAATCCGACCTGACACAAGACCTGTTGTCGGGACCTGGCGGGTTTGGGTCAGGTTTTTGAACTCAATGGCCATGATTGTCAGATTGTTGGTTTTGGAAAGTAACAATTGCAACTAAATTAAATTGACATCGGAAAGTTGCGGGTTTAGGTAGTTTCAGATGCTATTCGATCCGACCAGCACTTAATTTGAATAATATTGATGCCTTCATGATCTACGGAGGATAAATCTGAATGGTTTTGATGTCCTCCAACAAGTTCCATAAATTAAAATTTCAGCAAATGATTTGTAACCTTAAACCTAAAAGGAAACCCCCTCTAATGTTATGCAGTAGATTACCCTTCCATAGAGATGTTGCATGCTTTCTTTGGCTAATTGTCACACACAAAATAAAATAGTGAGCTTTTGCACCCTTTCATTTTCACTTAATAAAAACAACATATGGCGTGTCAGTATGTGTTGATATTAAAGCTGTGTTGCCCTGTCGTCCTGTATGAGACACGGCTGTGCTGGAAGTGACACGCCGCCTCTCAGAGTGCAGGGTGGAGGGTTGAGAGCTTTTGCCGGGAGAGGGAGGAGAGAGATTAGCCTAAAAGACAGCTCTATTAGAGACTTAACCTGGGCTTTGATCATTTCCTGAGCTCCCCTTCAGATCAGCCTGAGCAACAGACGGCAAATCTGACAGGCTCCTGCTCTACCCCCCACCCCACCACTACCACTCATATCCCTCATAATGTACCCAGGCTTCACTGTGATCAAAGAACCCCTTTCTGGTGACTGAGGCTCCCATCTGTCTGCCCACAATAGAGAAGACTGGGAGAGAGAAGCTGACTGTCAGACGGAGTGAAAGGGAGTATTGCAGGGCACACATACGAGTACAGTATGCTGGCGTCCAGAGATAAAAAGCATATGTGATGTTTGTTTTTTCTCTGACAGATCCTCCCTTCCTCATTCACAGTGTATCTGAATTGCAGCAATAATGACTTGTGCTAGCTACTCCCCTTGAGGGTCAAACGTGATTTGTATGAACATACATTCTGTATACACTGCTATAAATGCACAGTACAAAGCAGACAGATAAGGACATATTCATTTGGCGCTGACTGGCCAAATAGGGAACATTCGACAGAAAAAAAGACCTGAGGCCTTATTCAGAAAGCTCAACACTAACAGCAGTGATTTGCACTAAATTCTCTGCGCAGTGATTTGGGCTTATTCAAAAATGGACTGAGGTTGTGATTGCCTGAAACACACTGCTGCATACATACTCTCAGTTACAAAGGATGAAAATGTTAGTTTTACATAGTTAACAGCCACACTGATTTTCAAATTTTCAAATTTTGCCTAGCTGGAACAACAATCATGCTTTACATAACAGAACAACTGTGTAACTATAATCAAGTGAATCATTATGTTAAACCTGCAGTGAAGCACTTGATTTTAGCATTGTTTAATTGTTTCTGATGGCATAGGTATTTATTTGTAGAAAAATAAAACAAACCAGGTAAATCATATTGTAGGATATCACCAAAGGTAGAAGTCTTCAAATCCTTCACAAATACACTCAATATTTGCTAGGACCATCCATTCTAGCATATTGAAAACAAGATGACTACAGCCATGCTAGTGGCTCTGTGGGGCTGTACTCGCTAATTAGCACATAACACAAAGTACAGCTGAGGCTGATGGGAATGTCATTAGTTTTGCAGTATTTAGTCATAAACCAAAGTATTGGGCAATTTGAAATTTTGACGTATTGATGGCACTAGATGAAAAGTTAAGGGATTACCAAAGTCGTCATGATTCATCCTGAAGGGAACATGAATGTCTGAACCAAATTTCATGACAATTCAGTCAATAGTTGTTGAAACATTTCACTCAAAAATGTCAACCTCATGGTGGCCCTAGAGGTAAAGTCAGGGCACCACAAAAGTCAGTAGGATTCATCCTCTGGGGACCATGAATGTCTGTGCCAAAATCCATCCAGTAAATATTGAGATATTTTAGTCTGGACTAAAGTGGTGGATTGACCAACCAACTGATGTTGCCATGGATGGGCAAATGTCTCTAAGATGGTTATGTTAGTGTCTGACAAATAAAGATGTGGAGACATGGGGGACACTGACTGACCGCAACCACTAGTTTGGATGATTGCGGTGCTGGTAGTCAGAGCTAATCAGCCATTAGAAGCCAATCCCTACTGGAAAGACATGGAGGCTGGCGGTCTTTTGGTCATCACTAAAAGCACACTGATGCCCTTATTAGAGTCCTGTATAGGCACCTATGTTGTTGCTTTTAGAGTCAATAGTTAACATTAGTCAGTCTTAAATGACTACAAAAGCTAAGGATATCAGTAATAGGTGAAGCCATGTGTTATGTTTACTGCCACAGAAGAGAAATTACTCTCTTCATCATGTCTGACAGCATCTCTCCACTGGAGTCTGTGAAGGCTTGAAGGCTTTATCAGCCATGAGACTAAATTAGCATAGAACCAGTGCTCTTGCAACCAAGGTTCACAGCCACAGTTTTGAAACCCACTGAAAACTAATGAATAGTTAATGTAAAATGCCTCTAATCACTAAAGCTGTAGGCTATAACTCACAGATCAACTCTCTCTGCACAAAATCTGATTCCGGTCAGTGTGAAATTCAAAAATGAGAGCAGATCATAATCTTGCAAAGAGATTGGCCATGGCTTCACCATTTTGCTTTTACACTGAGCATGTGTTTTTGTTTTGTTTTTTTTCTCGATGACATAACTTAGCACAATCATTAGTACACACAGCATCTCAAAAGTAACTCCCCCTGCTCGTTTCATTTACAGGGTGCAGCCTTGAGCCAGATTTTGTGGTGAAAATCTACACTAGCACATTATGCACTCAACTTTTGACATAACACAATTGTGTGCTATCACATTTGCCATGCTAACTTGAGCCAATGGTATGTCAGGGTTTTATGTCTGTTAATTTCCTTTTAGAGTCGTTCTACCCTCTAGGTCCCAAAAAATACGGTCTCAAATATCAGTTGAAATCTCTATATTATCAGTTGTGTGCCCAAGAGATACAAAGACACATCAAACACCAATTTGATACCAGACAGCATAGTGTATACAAAGTTTTTTATTTCATTTCAGGCCTTATTTTCATATGGCATTCTGCATAGGTCTGTTATATACAGACAGTAGGAAATGCAGTTCTCTTTCTTTTGCTTTAAATAACTGGCTCTAAAAGGGATACAATATTCTATTATATGATCAGTAGACACCCTTTGAAATGATTTGGAATGCATTTGGTGAATTCCTTTGTGTATTTTGAGGTGAGGTGGCCTGTGTGTGTCATTTCAGCCGATGATGTCATGAGTGTTTGAATGTAAAAATACAAAAAAATCCAACATAATTTCTCAGGTTCTCATTAATGCACATGGATATTCTTTAGTTGTACAAATGGCTTTTTGTCCTGCCCACAACATGAAAGTCCATTGTCCTCGCCATCTATTCATCTCTAACTCTCTCTGTACTAAGTCTCTCTCCATCTGTCTATCTTTCCGTCTCAAACACACACACACACACACACACACCTCCAGTTTGGCTGGGAACAGGTTTTGCCTCAGGGGCTCTGTCTTGTTCCTACCCCATTACTAAGCTAATGAAAGCAGTGAAAGGATAAAATCCAATGAAGCTGCTTTTCACACTGCTTAACCCTTAGGAAAACCTGTGACCTCTGCGCAAGAGCACACACACATACACATATACAAGTATACACATGGATGATTGATACGCATGTTGTAGGTCAGGAGTCATCAACTACATTTGTCCAAGGGCCAGACTGTCAAATATTTATATTTATATGAGGCCTAATTAGCCTATTATTGTTTAATATTTTCACTTCATTATTTTTGTTAGCCTATATCAGTGTGAACAGACTTCTAAAAAACATGGGATATCCATAAAGATAACTAGACACTTAACATATGAAATGCAATTGCAGAATGTAGTCCTGATTGGCAGGACATATTAATTGGTTTTGGTGCTATCAATGTCCTGATTGGTGGAAAATGCTTGCAAGAAGCCGGAAGAAAAGCCTTTTGAATTGTTTGTCAGACACACAAAAAGTATGTGAAAAAAATAAATAAAATGAAATGTTAAATAAGAGCATGTGAAAAAAATAAAAGGAAATGTTAAATGAGAGCTATAAGTTTGTCCCCATTCTTGCGTGAAAATATGGCACAAGCTTCATTCCATTCATACAAGAATTCATAGAAGAATAAAAGATTTAATTTCTGCTTTAACTATCCCACTTGCCAGCCGGTGGGTTCAAACCAAGAACCTCTGGTTGTGAGGAAACAGTGCTAACCTCTATCCTAAATATTGTAGTGCATTTTTTTCCTCCTTGCATTTTCTGAATTCATTTATATTCTGCAGGCCAGATGGGAAGCTTTGGTGGGCTGGATGTGGCCCGGGGGCCACCAGTTGACAAACCCTGTTGTAGGTAATAAATACAATGGGGGAAATGGAGAGTCCATACACATGTATGTGTGAACAAACAGAAAACTTTCACAGTGGTTTGTGCAGCACTTATTTGTGGAATTTTTCCATGTAATCATTTTATTTGTATGTGTATTTTTACTCATGTGCATGTAGTGTTGATTGCTTGAATTATTCATTTCTTGATGAATAATAAATGTGTTGTGATGACTGGAACACCTGACTCTGATTACCTGCCTATAAGTAGGAAAGTGGGTGACTACTAAAATTCATGCAAACTTTCATAAAGCCAAGATGTTGACATGCAACTGGTATTAATAACACTGCTGCAGCTATTCACTCTTGGGAGAAGGTGATGATTTAACATCAAGTCAACTGTCAAGTAAATTTTATTTGTACAGCCCAATATCACAAATCACAAATTGCCTCAAGGGGCTTTATAATCTGTACAGCATACAACACCCTCTATCCTTAGAGCCTTCATTCAGATGTGGAAAAACTCCTCCCAAAAAAGCCTTTTAACAGGGAAACAAATGGAAGAAACCTCGGTTATGAAGCTTCTGAAAAAAGTTCAATACAGAAGGTTTGTTACTCTAACATTTCCTTTTTTATTCTTCAACTGATGAATTGGTCTTACCTGCACACCCTGTTATCAATCTATTCATTCATAAATGATCTATAGCTTAATCTGCATTCAACACAGAGAAAATAGATTCAATGCTAAAACTGTCACCCTACACTGACAGCTCGCAGGTCGGCCGTGAGTATTCACTCCCATCAACCCTGTCTCCAAAAAAATGTCATTGCAATTAATTTGCAATGACCTATACATTTTGGAAGATACTTAATGCAGCCCAAATTACCTTTTTTATTTACCACAATAAGGAGAAAACATTTATAGCCAATGGATCTGCAAACTGTTCCCTGCCAATGCAAAGTGTTCATACTGAACATACAGTATCTGCAAAACATTTACTCTCAATGTATTTCATTTGTTTTCCTGCAATATGCTCCCAGCAATACATGAATCATGAATACATTTCTTTTGGTTAAGAAAAAGTCCACATCCCTTCTCAATTCAGCTTCAAGTCAGTGTTGACTTTCAGTATTTAAAGCGGGTCACTATCTGTCCGGGTCACCGTAACATTAAAGCGGCACTAATCGATATTTTTTATATAAGCAATGGGTCAAATGGCTTATGTGAAAGGTGTTTCTCATAATGACAAACCCACAGAGATTTCTCACCCAACTCAGTTCCTGGGTTCAGTTGTTTTGGTTTTACGGCCCCCAGCATTACTGTTTTTGTTTAGCCTCACAGCTCTCATCAACACAAGAAACAACACAACTTTCTGTTGTTTTTTCCATCGCATGAAATTCCGTCTTCGGTGTGCAAGAGGAAACTATTTTTAACTGTGCATGTACAGTTTTACTTGGTGTGAAAATACCTTTTTTTTGTGGAATAAACAGATACTAAACAAAACTGTGCTCACTGCAAAGATACTGTCAACAAAAACACACAAGAAGTACAAGTACAACACAACAAGATTCGAATGCAGTGGTCACTCCCCAAACGCATTATTTTTGTTGTGGTCACTCCCTTTCCAGTTGTTACTGTTATAACAATCTACCAAACTTTTTACCTAAACCAACTAACTTTTTAAATTTAAAATCACAGCTGATAGTAGTGTTCTTATTATTATAATGTAGATGTGATCACTGAGGTGGTAATTACAGGTAGCATTTTATACAGCTTTCCTGCCAAATCCAATCCTGTGGCATAGCCTACAGTACATAGAGTTGCGAAAGTTTACACATACTTCTAAGGGACATATATATTATGGCAGTATTGGGAGTATAATTATTTCTGCAGGTGTTTCTTCTGTAACAGAATGATTGGAAAATGTTTTATTTAAGAAATGAATAGTGTGTCCAGACCTACCAACACTCATTTTTTCCCAGGTTTCTCCTGTATTTCAAAGCCATCTCCCAGCGTCCTACGGATTTGTTGTTTCTTCCGGGAAACTCCCGTAATTTCCATGGCCCTCAAACTTTATTATGAATAATTGTCATGCATGGATAAGTTCTGTATGTTTGCCTGACGTCACCCAAGTTGCCAGATCGTCTATGAAACACAATCCACACACACAATCCACACACTACATCCATTTTCAACCCGTCACCTCAACCTGGCAAACCTGATTCAAGGGGCGTGTGCGCAGCTGCTCCCTGGCAGACGAATGTCAGGGCAGGACGGCGTTCCACAATAAAATGGATCAAAAATATACACTTCAACCAACACGTTTCTGGCAAGATTCTGGTTGGATCAATGACCATTCTTGACAGGGTTGGTAGAGTTCCATTGTCCTGTTGGAACACCCAGTTGCCTCCAAGATTTAACTTTTGTAGCTTTATTTAAACTACTTTAAAATTAAACTTTTACACTCGTTTGGGGCACCACCTTCATTCAAAGGAAAATAAAACAAATGAATCATCAGCTTCTCTACAGGGGATTCATTTTATTTGACATCAACTCTTATCACAGTAGCCGATAGAGTTTTGCCTACTTGCCGATTCGTTGCAGAGAGGAGATTGTTTCAGCTGACTTCCAAAGTGGTTGTGTGGTGGCACAGCGCAGCGGGAGGTGCTGGCTTGTCTTACTGTAAGACTCCTTTGTTTAGGACCGGAGGTCGGTTAACTTTCAAAACATAATTTCAGTAATGCTAATAGGTGAACAGAAGGTTAACACTACTTAGTTTCACACAATATAGTAAGTTACAATTTTACACCAATCATAATTGTATTCGTAGTGTTACAGAGACCCCATTATCTAGGGTCACTAGATGGCAGTGTGACCGCATGGTAAACAACGTATTAAATGTATGAATTAATAACCAGCTCATTTCACATCGTACAAATATAGGAGTTGGACAATTCTTCAAGAGAACATGCGCTAAGTAATGTTAGCTTGATGCCCTTAATTTACCTCTAATTTACCTTAATTCAGGCTTGGGCTCAAAAGAAGAAGAACAGTGTTACTTTCTCAGGAATGTTTTATGACAGGCCTGGTGGACATCTTATCTCAGACCAGATCAGAAGTGAAGGAGAGAGAGAGGTGTGTGTGTGTGTGTGTGTGTGTGTGTGTGTGTGAGTGAGAGAGAGAGAAGAGGGGATCTATCCAGTCTTTGACTCAATTTCCAGCTAAAATGATCCAAAGAGTAATTTTATTGTCTTCACATCTTGCTGTTACTGCGTTGACAAGACACATATTTATCAGGGGTGAAGAAACCACAGTCCTTTGTCTGGCAAGTGACCTAAATGACATCTTCGCTTCAAACCTTTCCCCCACTGGAATTCCACAAAGTGAAGAATCAGTTCTGCAGGATGTCTGTGAATGTCTGGGAGGCGGTCATCCCATTGAGCTCACTATACTTTCTAGCTGATGGTTTGATTGTTGATCAGTGATGATTGTCCTGAAAAATTTGGAGGAAATTTCCTTCTTCATTATTCTGTCCACTTGTCCACTTCACCTGCTCCACTGGCAGCAAAACAGTCCAAGAGCATGATACTACCGCCATCATGCTTGACAGTAGTTACAGTGTTCTTAGGGTTGAATGGCTCACCTTTTCCCCTCCAAGCATACTTCTTGGCATAATGGCCAAATAATCTTTGTTTCACCTGACCACTAAACTCCTCCAGAAGGTTTGAGCAGGGGCTTCTTTCTCAGAGGGTAACTGCTCAGCCCATATAGATGTAGAACTTGCCAACTGTAGTAAATCATAATCACTGACATGAAGTTAAGAGGCAATCTCATAAAGTCAACTGATTTTTCATAACTTTCTCTGCCCCCAATAATTATAATATACAGTACTGTAAGTTGCTGTATGTATATTTTTGACCCGTCAGATCTTGTCATATTTTCAGAAGACCCACACAGATGTATTAAAGAAACCAAAGGTACTTGTTTTGTGACAGATAAGTACATTTCCCAATCATTATGTCACAGAAAAAGAGTAGTTGCAGAAATAATTTAAATTCCTAAACTGCCGTGCTACTCACACCACTGCTAGTGTATGTAAACTGTTGACACCACAATTGAATGCACTTTGTGGGTAGTAAAGGAAAATTATCTTGGCAATTGTCTTATTTGTTTTAGGCAGTTATGCCAGTGTCTCAAATGTAAAGTGATAACCATTTATTGTTGTAAAATGCTACGTGCAGGACATTTTAAAGGGCAGCATAACGTGACATTTTCATGAAATCATAAAGAAATCAATATTTGTCCTTACCTACTGGCTGGTAGCCCTGCCTCGTAGGACCTCCAAATGGGTTGCGACTGCCAAAAGAGCCTCCATCAATGGACCCATACGACATTCTGCCTGATGGTTGGTGGCGTGTCAGGTGTTGGAGCCTAGGGAAAGAACAATAACCAGAACCAAACAGAAAAACACAATTTATTTCCCCTTTCACTGCCAGTCTAAAAATGAATGCACTCACAGCGCTTACAGTAAGTGAAGAAAGTGAACATAATTTGTATAATGTCTTTGTAGACATAAGCCCTGTATAGATGGTATTACTAGGGGAGGGCTGGTGTTGGAGGTTTTACCAGAGCTCCTACAAAGCAAAAACCTGCTTCTTGCCAATCACAGCAGGTAAAAAAAAAAAAAAAGACAAAAAGTAAAATCCTCAACATCATCCATAGTTTTCTGAAGGGACATTCTGAATCTTGAATTCGGGTGAAGCTTGAATTTCTAGCTTCCAACTTTGTGGGTTGCTGGAACCAGAATAGTGCCAAAACCACAGAGAAGTAATAGCCAACTTTACAGATCTCCTGAGCTTTTTAGCCTCCTTTAACCTATTTTGGTTTTACAGCACATTTACTGTACGTTTCAGTTTCATCACTCTCATTAACCCCCTGTAAACAGCTGGTTCCAGTACCCTACGTTCCCAGCACCAAACAGACAAAGTAGTGAAGCATTTAGCAGCTAAAGAGCCAGATATTTTTCTCAGGAGTTGGTGGAGACCATATCATAGCTAATAAGAGAGTAAGTACTCAACTTACATGTATCAGGTGAACACAAACATAACTCCAAATGTTGCTTGTAATATTGCTCAGTGTCTGCTGGATATGCAAGTAAGTAATTGTTTGCTAACATGTTAGCATCAAAGGCCCTGCACACCTTCACAGGTGTTTTCAATTATTCTGTCTAAACAGACCTCTGCTTAGGTTGAAGGTAGGTGAAACTACACTGGGAATAACAGGGCGTCACTTGACTCCATTTACCAATAAGTAATTTGTCGAATAAGGGCAACAAAACCAACAGAAGAGAGAGGGAGATGTCAAACAAGTCCAGTCTGTGCACACCCATACAGTCCTGAGAAGAGGTATAATCAGCCAAAAGAAGTGAAAAAAGTGTGTGGATGTACAATGGGTGTGCAGGGCCTATTATAAGCAGGGGATGTGGTGGTGTATCTGTAAGCTGCGTCATCTTTTGCCTGCCTGTTTCTGATGGATGAGTGAGCAAGAAATTGTTTGCAAACACATTATAATAACTTAACAGGCTGGCATATTAAGGCATGATGGAGAACACTTTTCTCCAACAAAAACTCATCTCAACTCATCATTTGTCAACTCTAGTACCACCACATTGAATAAAACCCTACATAAATGGTTTATTAAATAAAACATACTTTGTGCAGTAAAATAAGTACATTGCAAATGTATACAAACCCACAGAGACAGAAATCATCCATTTAGCATAGAATCACTCAACAACAAATGATGCTAGTGTTAGCATGGCATCTACTCTAATTCATGCTGAAAGGAAAAACAGTTTATTACAACGTGGGTTTTGTATTAGTCACTTGGGACATCAGTTCTAGCGGTCATGATAACATTGTACTCTGCTGTGACCTCATTGAATATAGGTCCAATAGGGCAACAAACACAAATAGTTAGACAATCAGACAGGTTAGTTAAACTTATTTGAAGGAGAAAACAAAGTGAAAGTGTCTGCTGTAAACATCTATCACAATTTGCAGACTGACTTCCTGGTTTAACTTTGATCTACCGTAATTGCTGTAGTTGTGTACACAGTTTTCCTGTGCAATGAGATATTATTAGCGACATTCATGTATGTCCACTTTTGGTTTTATCTTCCAATAAAGTTAATCTGGCTAAACTGTAAGTTTGTTTACAACCTGTATCATCTGACCACTCATGTTCGTTGCTCTGTTGGACCTATTTTGGGAAAGTCCTGTGTTTGACCGATCCATCCATCTTGGCCTCCTCCCAACGCAGACTTTGTCGCTCTTTATCCTACCTAACCTGACTTCCTCCTTTGCTGCTATCATAATTACTACGGCCACTAGAGGTTGCCATCTAACAATAATTAATTATTATATAATTATTAATTATTTTAATTATTATTAAATAATAAGTAATTATGGGTCGTAATAAGCTACTTGCACAGACGACCTATATGGCCGTATTTTTGGGGAGGGCGGTCTGGACAGAACATAATATGCACTCCTATTATAATCAATCCAGCAATCTACACGGTCCGCATAATAGCTCGCATTTTACTCACGCTATATGCGTGTAAACCCAACCGGAAGTCTATTTCCTTCCATTTTACACACATAATACAGTGATTGTGTGGTGGGCTCTGAGCACTGGGTGACCTACACTCATTAATGTGCCTGAACGCATCCTGTGTAGCCACAGTGTAAGGCTGCTACAGGGGCCTAAACCTTAAGTCATTTTAAAGGTTTGAGCATGACTTGGTCAGACATGACGAATATATTAGTAAAAATGTCAGAGCCTTACTATCTAACATATATTTGTTTTTTTGGTGAGGTCACTGTTATGTACTCTGTGTGTGTGTGTGTGTGTGTGTGTGTGCGTGTCAGTAGAGGAAAGGAATTGGAACGGTTGGAAACATCAAGCTAGAACTAAAGTAACCAGTGAATATTTCAGTCAGCCACTTTAGAATGTTAACCCATAACCCACTTATATGAAGAGAGGCAAGGAGGATACAGAATACTCTTCTGAATACTGCTGAAAAGGTCAAATCATCATGTGAACATGTGTTTCACCCGCGGCCAGAGACACACAGATGAAACTCTAATCAACAAATCTCTCTCAGCACTTCAGCATCTCTATCAAAGGTCAGAATATGATGCTGGTCAAGTGGCCAATACTCCTGCTTGTCTGAATGCTTGTCTTTCATGGTGGGGAACACCATGAAAGACAAGCATTCAGACAAGCAGGAGAATGTGATTACAATCCAGAGTCATTGTGCAGCCCATTGTTGTGGTGAAGCCAGTGATTCCAGCCTATAGGACTGGCATTATGGGTACGAGGCAGGACAGAGGAGCAGCCAGAGATTCAGCATCCGTACATTACAGGGAGACAGATTCACTGGGCCATGAGAATGTTTAATCCGATTAATTTTCATAGAGAAGGGAGATTAATTACTTTTGGCAGTCCATAAACAATCTTCACTCTGCTTGATTTCAAGCCCAGTGACTGCGCCTCACATCCCTCTAAAGTGTGGACACGCACCGCCTCTATCTGCATACAAGATGCACACTCATGAATGCACATTCATGTCTGCACACATACACACACACACACACACATTTGGATAACCTTACCCTTCACCAGTGTGTAGAATTATAAATCCCCCAGGTTGTTCACTTAGTTGCTCATACAAGTGAAAACTGAGGTCATTAGAGTGGTGATGACACATTAAAAAAACATTAAAAATAGGTATACTGCTGTTCCATTACTCACGCACATGATGGCATCATTTCTGGTGATGTCATCAGAGCTTGCCCTGTCCTCTGAATCCCAACCCTCTGTCGAAGCATCATCACCACAGTTGTAATGGATGGTAATTGTACCCAAACTGCTCTAACTAGTCATTTTTGTAGCATTGTATGTGAAATATAATATTTAAAGTAAAGTAAAAATGCAACAAAGGAGTGGGGGGTAAACATCTGTGCTACGTAGCTACGCAGGGGGACACGGGGGACAGTGACTGACCATAACCACTCAGTGTATGGGTAACGTCATGCTTGGCCACTGCGTCGGTAGTGAGAGCTAACCAGCCATGAGCAGTTACTGTCAGACTGTCTGTTTCTCTGCTGGAAAGACAGGAAGTCCAACAGACTTTTGATGTCACTAGAAGTACTTTTATGTGTTGTGTTAAAAGCCACTCAAAACAGATTAATAATGATGGGAAACAGTAGTTATTATAATTATAGGCTATAACTCACAGATCAACTCTCCTGTTCAAAGTCTGATCCCTCTCAGTGTGACATTTGAAAATGAGAGCAGATCATGATCTTCCAAAATGACTGACCTGCACGCCTTCACCAGTCTGCTTTTATACTGGGCATTTGTTTTTTTCACTGATGGCATCGTATTACAAATGTCCTTGTATGCAAATGCATTTCAAAATAAATGGCTTCTGCTTGTTTCATCCTTTGGGTGGCACATTGAGCTAGATTTCTTGAAGTAAATACTTTACTTGCTACACCCAACTGCACCCACAAAACTACACCTGGGGGTAGTCTTTTTCAAATCCTGGTGGCACATTGGAATTACAAAATTTATCATGAAAGTATTTTCATTTATATTTAATGATGCAAATGCAGTCCTGCACAGTCAAAGATGTCCTATGTCTCTTCTGTTGAATGCAATTCAAGTCTATATGTGTTATTGATCAAATGTTTGGGTGTTAAACATCAGAAAATAGTGAAAATGCCCATTACAGTTTCCCAGAGATCTCCAAATGACTTCTTCTGTCTGACCAACAGTCTAAAATATTCAGTTTACAATTATCTAAAACAGAGAAAAGCAGCAAATCCTCAAATCCTTTGAGAAGCTGGAGCCAGCTTCTGTTTAGCATTGTAGCTTGATAAGTGACTTAAACAATGAATTGATTATCAATGTCGTTGCAGATAAGTTTTTTTGTCGATCAACTAATTTATTAGTCAACTTTCAGCACTAGTTTCTTTGTACAAGGGAAACTGGTCTTCTGTAAACTGTACTGATGTTTTGTAAAGATGCTTTTATAATCGCATGACTGATTCAATTAATTTCATACATATAGGTGCACATATTCTGGCAACATATTCACATGTTTATGAGATGAGCTGTTCTAGATTGCACAGGCACCCATGCATGTTCTGTGTGACATGTTTTCATGTTCATCTCAACTCAATCAACACATGTCCACTGAATAAAATCACGTCCGCACAACTGAAATGTTCAGAGTGATCAGAGGAAAGGGTTCCAAAAATCTTAAATATACCCACAATTTACTTTATTCTAATAATTCAATATTAAGTGAAATAATCTAGGCAGATTCTCAAACACTCAAAATGGAAAAAAAAAGCATCAGGCTATGGTGCTCTGTGGGTTTGTATCAACATTTCTTTGCGCTGTGTTAAAGTTGTTTCCTCTGACAGTCATTATTTCTGACTGCTGCACACCTGGAAACTCACGAGCCACACCGGCAACCGTAAGCTGTCATGTCGTTACCGGGGCATAACTACAGGACTTTTAATGCAGTGATTTTGAATGTATTGCTTATTTCCTATGTTTTGATGTGTTTGAAAACGTAACATGAAATGTAGTTAATGTGAATGTTGTCAGTGTGAATCCTTGTTTTTTTTTTATTTGGTGTAATGGTATAAGATTTGAATAAATAAAGAATGAAATGACCAGATCTTCCTATCCTAAAGGTACCCCAGGGTGCCGTGACACCCACTTTTGGGAGCCACTGCTCTGGTGGTAAGAATTGTGATAACTGACCAAGGAATAGCCCCGAGGAGATGAACAGTTTTTGTAGTATACACTAATTAATATACACTGTAGCCTACATTATGAAATGGCTGCATTTATATACATATACAATTTGCCTCTCATTCGCACACACACTCACACACCGATGGCAGTGAGCTACCATGCAAGGTGCCTGACCATTTTGGGGTTCAGTGTCTTCCCCAAGGAACCTTCAACATGTGAACAGGAGGAGCTGGGAAACGAACTGCCAACCCTGGGATCAGCAGACAACCCGCTCTACCTCCTGAGCAACTGCCTTCATCATAATATAATCAGTCTTTTACAATAACAATCAGTTGATAAAAAAGGTATATAATACACCACCTAAATAACAAAGCATTACCTGTGTAACACTTATAATATCTACAATACAAATATAGACCAAAGTGGCATATTACTGACAATGTAATAAGGACACGCATTCATCACAAAAGACGAGGAGTTGATAGCCCTTCATCACAACCACAACAAATGTAAGAATCCAGGATTTCTCCTGTTAACTTTCTTGAGGCAAATATATGTGTTTTAAAGCAATTTTACAGCATTTGAATGGAGACACTCCTCACCTATAGAAAAAAATAGGCCCTGACACTGGTAAACAGAGTAGAAGTGAGGTAGAGCAGTGTGCACCCCTGTGTGACACTGCAGGACACAGAAGGATGGTAAATACAGGCCTGGCAGGGCAGAGTGACTGGATCTACAGCTACTCACCACCCCCACTGGTTTTCATTCAGTCCCCCACTCCTTTCACAGCTGTCATTATCAGCAACACAAGGCTTAGCTTAGCCAGAGCAGGCAACTGAGCAGAAATAAGCCTACACCCTGGACACAAATGCTGCATTTATCACAAACAAGCAAGGGCCAACCTGAGGCGGGACTGTGTGTGAGCATGTGTGTGTGGGAGGGTTCGACTGATACTGATTTTTTGAAGGCTGATATTAATATTTCTAGATGAAAGTGACCGTTAATGTTTTTGTTATTCAGTATTTTTATATTCAGCCATTTTCTCATCAAAACAAATCCAAATGTGAGGTGTTTTAACCTTGATTATGTGGGAAAGCCTCTAAAACAGCTTAAAGTCAAATTAAATTTGAATTGTGATGATTCTAGAGCTATTGTGCATCTTTTCAAAACACACACCAGCTGCGACATGTAACACTTTGCCATTTGACACATGTGACTTGACCATAACACTAAGACCGGACATGTCATACTAACTAAAGAAATGGTCATGGTTAAGCCAGGATGTATCGATACAGGAAAACAAATATGATAAAACTGTTTGTCTTGCATAGAAAACAATGGGAACCAGTGTTTGGATGTGTGTCGTGTGTGTTGCACATAATCCTCGAGCCTCTTTCCCATGTCATTGGTTGAATGACAATTGAGAGCTGGTGCTGCTAGGAGACGCCATGTCAAATTCTGTGGTGAAGGATGTCATTCAAATCCACAGAGCATTTGAACCGTAAACTGTCCCTTCACAACATTTAACATTTGGAACCTTGCTGTTGGCAAGTTTGTATTCTACTCGGTTAGCCTAGCTTGCTAACTTAAGCACTGATTCCCACTAGATGTTACTTTCGTTTATGTTATTTCAACACCTGCTGAGTCATTAAGTGCGTTTCCATCCACCTGTTTTTATATGCATTTTCAATTTGCACATTGAAATGGTGGTGGAAACGCCAGAAATCGGAGAAAAAAAAATAATTCTGCAATGTCGCAAGAAAGTTTTTACACTTGAATGAGGTGGAAAAGTAGATGTACTGATAAAAGCAAAATGCAACAAAGTTCAATGGAAACAGACTTAGTGAATAAATCATGACGTACATGAAGCATGTGACTTTAACATTCACTGAAGCTCAAATGAATACATGAAACAATCGTTTCAATCCATCCATCGTGTTTTCCACATGGTTTTTATTTGTTTGAGCTTTGACTGGAGCTCTTTTAACTACATTGTCTCATTGTGCCCTCTTCTTCTGCTGTGGTTTATGGGCACCTGACTGGAGAATTAGTTCCGACAGTATTCTCAGCTTACAGCAAGGTTCATTTAGTAAAAGACAAGAGCAAACAGGACATTGGCCAATACAAACAACTTCCCACAGGGCAGGGCAGCAATAAATGAATAAACAAAATTATAAAAAACTGTAAAGAAACCATCCCAGCAGTTCAGGTATAACAGGTTAATGAGCATCATCAAAATGACAGTGCATTACCATGGCATAATATTATCATAATTTGATATATAATATGATTATAATATTATTAATGTGTGCACCTGTTAGGCTGTTGGAACTGATACAACAAAGTAATGTTTTTTTATAATGCAGCAACAAATCAGAGTACCAACCCAGTGGAGAACATCAAAAGTGGGGCATTGTTACTGCAGAAAGAAAAAAAATATTTTCAAATTATATGTATAACTGAAGACAGGAAATTGTATTTTGGTATTTTTCAGGAGGTTTCCTATAGAGGAATGAAAATTTGCGTTCTAAGTACCCCTGATGTATTTGAGGTTCAAAGAAAGAAAGAAAGCCTTGAAATTATACTTACATAGAAAATGGATGAGGTCATGTTGTGTCAAGTTTATCCAATTATGAGTTTAGAATTTTGCACGAGTTATTATATTTTGCAAGTGAAATATTTTAGGAATTAACAGCTTCTTATGTGCTTCACCAACCTGACCTTTTCCACTTTCATGTAATCTGATGTTTGTTTCTCAGAAACCTTTCACCATTTATTTCCTATGATGAATACACACTTACTTGGACAAGAAAATCTCCTGCTAACCCAAAATTACCAGAAATCCTGAGAAACTAAGGGACCTGGTCTGTAAAGCACTACCAAAAGTTGCTGTTCTGCAGCCAGTAACTCTAAACCCTCTGTACTGTACTGCTGTATGTTCTCTCTCTCTCTCTCTCGCTCTCTGTCTCTCTCATGTGTGTGTTGATGTTGGTGTGTGTGTGTGTGTGTGTGTGTGTGTGTGTGTGTGTGTGTGTGTGTGTTGGTGTAGCAAAGAATATATTGACAAAGGATCAGGTAATATTGAGATTAAAAATAACCATAAAAAGTCTATTCATAAAATCAAGAAAATAGCAGAAAACTCGTGAAACTCTCTCTCTCTCTCTCTCTCTTTCTCTTTCTCTGAAATTGAATTTTGACACATTTCAAGTTGTCAGAATAGTGTTGTCTCACAACGCATTACTGCTACAGTAAGGTAGCAAATGCAACTGTTCGGCGTGATGAATTACGAATTTCACGGAAATTTCATTGTGCTTCAAATCAAAATTTATAGTAGAGCTGGGCAATATGAAATCCACTGATTCCATGACACAATTGTCACATTCACCCCAGTAAAGAATGAAATTGTATCTATTTAAATACACCAGTACATATAGTAAGATTCTCCTCTGAACTGTGTAAAATCTCTTGCAATTATAAAAATAAGTAAATTCTAAATATGTAAGAGGTTCAAAGGTTCTGACTGCTGCATCTGAAGTATGCCCTAGTTAAGAAGGCAATTTTCTGTCATTACTGATCATGTTGTATGTAACACTGTCTCCTAGAAATTACATTTAGTTATCAAGTGAAGTTATGACGTTATCCAGTCCAATATTTACTACATTCTTCTACGGCACAGATGTCGTAGGGAGGTGGTCAGGGTGTATGGATGATGTACAAAGCACAGGGCCCTGTTCTTCGAACGTGGATAACTAAGTTTGTTTGAATTGAGTGTTGATGATTGTTGATGTATCTGCAGCTGTTGTCAGATCAACATCCTTAAAGCCCAAACCTGCAATAGTGCAGGTTTATTAATAGTTAGCTGGTTCATAATCAGGAGTTTTTAGGGTGAACTACGACCATGAAGTCATTTTCAGATACAAATGTCCTCCTTTTCTTGCATGCGACTGATGAATTTAGATTAGAAGTTATTGGTTTGTGAGAAACCCTTATGATCTGTTGGTGTAATTAATCTATTTATTTTATTATTTTTATTTCACTTTCACACTAAAGCCTTAAAATACCTATATATTTATATGGCGGCCCTGAGAGCTCAACGCACTGCAACTTAAGAAAACACATGCAAATTAAGAAAAAATCTTTATCAATTTGACAACACATGTGCAGGATTAGAAACAAAATACACCAACGTGCTGCAAACACAGACAACACAACCAAATACAAAAAGGCATTGCAAATACACAAAACTACAGTTGAAGTGTTTCCAGAGGACACTTTAAAGGGATGAACACGGCTTGGACACGCTTGTTGTTGCCGTGGTTTGTGACTCATGAAGTTATTGATGTCCCATCTATTTATTAAAAGGCCATGACAGACCAATCTATCAGTGTAGCCTACTGTGTATAATGTCAATACATTTCTGCATACACCAAAAGCTAAAGTCTACTTGTCTACTTATTCAAAAGCCACTGACTGCATGATGAAATGAAATTTATAAACAAAAGACTGACCCGAGGCCCATTTTACTGCAGCCACATTACTGTCAGTGGTCTGGAATCAAGTCAGTGACACGTGATGACCATTAACACTGTGATGCTGTTTCTTCAAGACAGGCCTGACCCTAATCAGCCAGGGTTCTTTTGATCAATCTGCTCATTCTGACATCCAAGACATCCTGATTCCAAACTAGCTCCCTGTCTAATTATCTCACACACACAATTCGATTAAGTGACTCTATCAGGTTAATGGATATATAAATGTGTTAGATATGATTCATTTACCAACCCAGAAATGTCTGTTGGAATTATTCCATATTCCACAGTGTGCTGTAATGGGTCTCATTTAACCGTAATGTTTATCTGTAGCCTTGGGCAGGTCGGACAATATAGTGGTGTGGAGAAACAGAAATAGCCAAGAAGTTATCATCTAATGTCAGAAGAAAGCATTGCTGGCACTAACAACATATCAAATTCTTCAAACAAGACAAAGAAACCTGTATGGACAATTGACAGAGCTGCACTTTAAGACCTACAATTACTTTTATATATTCATGCAGTTGTCTTATTATTGAGAGATCAACAAAATATAACACAAAATATATAGTCAGAAAAAGAGTTGGAGGGAAATATAGTTAAGAAACGTAAAGACACCCTTTACAAAATGTAAATGGTAAATGGCTACATTAAAAACACAATGTTTTTGCCGCTGATTCACCCATTCACGCACATACTCACACATCGAGGGCAGCAAGCTACCACACAAGGTGCTGGCCAACCATCGGGAGCAATTTGGGGTTCAGTGTCTTGCCCAAGAACACTTCAACATGTGGACAGGAGGAGGTGGGGATTGAACCGCCAACCCTGTGATCAGTGGACGACCTGAGCCACAGCTGCCCCAAAAGGCTCATTACGTTAAAACTAATGGCTTTATAAGTGGTTAATACACTATTTGCGAATGCTTTATATAATAGTTAGAAACCATTAGTAAGTGTTGGATGCTAGTAGCTCTGTGAGGCTGTACTTAGCCAAAGCAGTGTTTTGAGCCAAGTGCTGACATCAGCATGCTTACTTGTTTACAATGACAACATTAATAAGCTGATGGCAGGTATGATGTTCACCATGTTCGCCATCTTAGGTTAGGTTAGTTTTCGTTGGGAAATTCATTTTCTGCATTTAACCCATCCTAAGTGTTAGGAGCAGCACTGTGCAGCGCCCGGGGACCAACTCCAGTTCTAAGCCAGTGCCTTGGTCAAGGGCACTGACAGGAGAATTAACCTAACATACATGTTTGATGGTGGGGGACACCGGAGCACCCAGAGGAAACACAGGGAGAACATACTAAACTCCACACAGAAAGGCTTTGCCACAGCCAGGATTCAAATCCAGGACCTTCTTGTTGTGAGGCGACAGTGCTAACCACCACCATACCTTAGTCATTAGCATGTAACAGTTGTTAATTAGCACTTAACACAAAGTACAGCTTAGGCTGATGGGAATGTCCATTCATCACATCTACAGACTTGACATATATTTTACAACCCTTTATTAATGATCTAACTTACATTTAGGCTATACTTGCAGACATGATCGCTTATTAGAAAGTGACAAAGTCATGACCCTTTAGTGACTTACTAACATTTATAACTGCAGACTTTGTGGCTTATTAGAAAGTGAGAAACCTATGAGCATTTATTAATGGGTTACCATATTTATTAATACCAAGTAGAAAGAATAAACACCAGCTAAAGGGATATTCACAACTTGTTAACCCAAAACTTGTTGTTATTAATGGCTTCTAACTGATCTATAAAATGTCAGTAAATGGTTTATTAATCATTAATAAAGCCATTTGTTTCAACTTATAAACCCTTTACGAAGGATGCCTTAGTGGACTTTGGTACCAAGCTGTCTTAGATGGGAGAAATTGCTCATGTCTAACGTATTTTTATGATTTAGATCGAGTTTATAAATCACAGCAAACAGTTTGTTTGACCTCTATACTGTACTTGTAACATTCATACTTTATGTAAACAGTAATTCCCCATTAGGGTCCTTTCTCGTATTAGGAAGAAATCACAAAATCCCTTTCCTTGAAAATCTGGCTATTACATTTTGCCTCACTATGGGCAAATCTTTTCTTGATGGTGTCCTCTGGTTCAATTCACTACAATTCATTATTTCAAGAATGATTCATCTTCATATTTTAATCCCCATGTTTGCTAATGTCTACTACTGTTCCTCAATTACTCACTGCAATCATTTGCATTCTTTGTCAGTTTGTTCTGGAATTTTACCCCTCCTTCGATTGCTCATTGTACATGTTTCAGTCCAAACTCAAACATTTGGTGAAGTTTACCCCAAAAGTAACACCTGCAACATGTAAATAACAACGCCAGTATCCTACAGCTGTAGCAGATTAGGTCCTGAAATACCCTGATTGCAGCTTTCTGTGACACTGATTCTAAAACACTATAGCTACATATTATAGGCCATATGCCTGTTAGTAATTTGAGATTAAAACGAAATGATGTTTTGCCGATACCATGTAGAGAACCAAGTTCTTGTTGGTTTGATTGCCAGCTTTTTGATATGTATACTTAGAGATACAGATGAGCAGCCACATGGTAGATTTGTATGACAGGATCAAAGGGAAGGATGAAAATCAAAAGGCAGTGTGTTTTGAGGCTCAACCCTCTACAGTAACCTCTTCAGAAAAGAAAAGAAAGATGAACTCAGAACCAGTGTCTTTCTCTCCAGTGGGAAAGTGGCTCTGCTTCATCCCCTCTCTTTATTGTCACCCCTTCAGCTGACACAGCCAAACTTAAGGATTGCTCATGTGTGTTTACTAAAGCCTCCTCCCTTGTCCCCAGTCTGATCTTTCCAGGCCATTCCATCAGCACTGCCTCCCTTTGAAAACAACCTTCAGCCCGGGGAGGAGGAGAGAAAAAAACACCTCTGGGCAGTGAAATTGCCTTGTCACACAAAAAGGTGTCATTATTGAGATAAATCACCCCATTCTATTCCATAACTAAACTCTGCCTCAGCTTACCTTCCAGTGGCACCTGCCATCCAGGCTGAGCTATCACATGTACTCTCCAGACTGAAGCTGTGTCTGCCAGGAGGATTCAATACTGCCTCTGGTTGGTTTGGTTTGACAGTGTGATCTACACAAAAAATGTTCATTGAACGGGTAAGGCCCAAAGCTAACAATGACTGTTTAGAACAAGACAGTAAAATATGCTGCAGGAAACTGTGTCTGAATGTGTTACCAAAGCCTTCAAAAGATGTTCACTAAAACGTTTTTTTGCTATGCGCAAAAAGCAGAAATACGCATAAAGTGGCGGGGCCCCCTCATGCCAACATTTATGACAGCAAAATTTCAGTTTGAAAACAACAAATGGATGGAATTGCCTCATTAAGTGGATTCTATGTTGGCCCTGAAAGTTCAACACAGTGCAAATTAAGAAAACACATGAGTAGCATGTAGAAAAATGCTGCAGAGTGATACACCACTACTAAGTACATTAACGTGCTGCAAATTCAGACAACACAACCAAATACAGAAAACACAAACAGATACAGAAATGCTGCAAGTTGCACAGAAATTAGTTACAAAACCACTATTTCCAGGAAACTCTAAAAATGCCCAGAAACACGTGGGATTTGTTGCCATGGTTTGTGGCTCATGAAGTTACTGAAGTCGACTATCCGTCAGTGGTGTTGAAAAATGAGCAAATAATGCAAGTTTGTTTTAACATTCTGATTGCATGATTCTGGTATCATTGCAGATGACTTAGCCTTTTGCTGATTACTAGCTTCCAATATTATCTGAACCAACCAGCCCAACCAGAATGTCAAAACTAAAAAATGTATCGTTCCCATGAGGTTATTATAATTATATTGTGTTCTGTGCAACCTGCAGTATTTCAGCATTTGGTTGTGTTTTCTGTATTGATAGTAGAGATGTGTTGTCAAATTAATAAAGCTGTTTTCTTCATTAGCTTGTGTTTTGTCTATTTGCATGTGTTTCCTTAAATTGAAGTGCATCTCAGCGCCACCGTATAAATCGCTTCTGGAGGCAAAGTAAACCTACGCTGAGCTTTCACAACCTAATTGCAAACCATTAGGAAATGGAGAAAAAATCCAAGCACTCATACGGAAACAGAGTTTTCAAAGTGCTTTGCAAAAAAAGGATGAAATGAAAAAAACATAAACAAATAAATAAAAAAGAATGGTGGTCACTGGCTCAAAAAAACATATATGATTTCTCACAGGCTTCACATCAGCAAATACTGTTAACTAGAACGCACAACCAAGCAGGTCCATTCTTAGGCATAGGCCACGTAGGCGGTTGCTATATATACTGTATGTTCCTCTCTGGACTGAGTAAATCGCCCTCATGGGCTGTTGAAATTCTCTCATGGCCAGTTTCAAACACTTAAAGATGATGATATAGCAAAGAAAACTATTCAGTCTGAGACAGTTGTGCTAAAAAACTGACCATTTATTGCAAATGGTTATACACTTAGATTTGAGGGAGCTCTCAGAGAATCTGAGCAGCAACAAGGATTTTGCTGGGAGAACTAATCTCCCCTTAATAAACATCCTGTAAATGAACATTGGATCTTAGTTAGGTTAACAATGCCAAAAGCTTATGCCATATCAACTTCCAAGTCGTAATCATGACTGGGAAACTGTTTTTTCAGAAAGCTCTGATATATCCCACTGACACTTACTAATACGGAAGTGCCTGAAAACCAAACAAATATGGATGCTTCACATCAGCCAAAGACAGTCATTGTAGTTACACCCAAATTTAATGGATATGGAGTTGTCAACGCACAGTGTTTTAATCCTCACACAACCAACTCTGTAATCATACAGCCGTCTTGACGATGTGAATGCTTGTTAACACAGGAAACTTTCCCATCTCAACCATCCATCCCATATGATGTGAACGCGGTATTTGACCCGCAGCGTAATAGTGAAAACTGACAGTTTACAAACCTGCATACCTATATGAATATGATTGGATATTACTAGTCAGCTGTTAGCCAATCAGCTGATGAATTAGCCAGTGATTGTGAAGAGTGAATGACGCAACTGATGCCAATCAGCTAATACACAACTTCAGAGCTCTGTCTGAACTATCTGTCTGAACTATCATTCATTTTTTTATTACATCCTGAAAACCAATGAAAAGCCATTTAGACAATGTTTTTACTCAAGTTCATTTCATTTTCTAACATGTCTGGTCTTGAACCTTGCACTTTCTTTTTGCAAGGAAAAGTCAGCCTAGCACCCAGTAGCACAGAGGGACTCTGGAGACATGACAGCAGGGCCAATATTAGGCATAGGTGAGCTAGGTGGTCACCTAAGGTGCCACTAGCTGGAGGGGCACCAAAGAGGAGGAAGAATTTTTGGAATTTATCTCATCTACTTTTAAAAGTCCATCACTGATGTCAAATGGACGCTGAATGGACGCATTACAAACCCACTGCTCACTCTGCACTGAACACCTGATACTGAGAGAAGACTACAGGCAGACTATAGAACAACATTCTGCTCGGGTCGTATCATTAACTGCTGGCTGCGCTTATTTTGCGACCCAGAGGTTCATTTGCCCACACCGCTGTGTCAGAATCATGTATGAATAACCAGGTTACAATATGTAACTTATGTATGTGTATACAAACATCATAATAGAGAAATAGAATTTAAATATATATTAGAAAATAAAACATGATCAGGACATCCGTAAGTAAAAGTCAGATAATACCTGCACCTCAGTACAGAAAATGACAGACTGTGATGAAGAGTCAAAGAAACTCCTGCTCAGATGATCAGTAAACCTGATCATGTTAGAAGCATGTAGGGATATTTATGTTCCATTGTATCATATCCTGAACTAGGATAAGACATAATAGGGACTAGTAAAGCATGTAAAGATACTAAAAGTTAAAATAAGATAATAAAATATTCTACACTGATTATAAATAGTAAAATATTATAGTGAAAACATCAGTGCCCTCAGGGGTGCCAGTGGATGTCACCAAAATGTCTAGAAACGGCCCTGTGTGACAGGATGCCATTCATTGTGAATTAAACCTCCTAATTTAAAACATGCTGGCACCGCCCACCATTACTCAAAGACTCAAAGGGCACCTAGCAGTGCAACCTTCTGAAAGTTGAGAAATGTTCAACTTTATGCAAATGTCCTCTGAGTGACAACCTAGAAACAATCAATCAATCAAACTTGTTCTGATTCCATCTTGAAACCAATGCACACAATTGTTTTCTACTCCACTAAAGTATGTAAAAGAAATGAAGAAAGCCAAACATTGACAATATACTGTAAATTTAAAAAGTTACTTGAACTTGAAAAAGAAAGACGATGCGTGTAAATACATAATTTCGGAAATGAACTACTTTGTTGAAAGCCAGTATAGTGGCACAATAACTGCCCAATCTGAGTATGTGAATTACATGGTCAGCACAAACACGCCTGCACGCTTCAGGCTCTTGAGAGACAAGAGACTCCCTGTATCTGCATCTGTAGGTGCTATTGCATCATGATATCTTTGGGGGTTTTTTTCATAAAAAGGAAATGTAGTCTATAAAAGCTAAGTGAACTTCTGATATCTTATCACTGCTATCATTCATTTCAGTTTTTAACAAATATGCATCTAATGTTGTGTCAGTACTTAATCTCTCTGAGATGCACATCAGCATGTTGCCTAGTGATTACAAATAATGACACTGCTGCTCCAAAGCAAACTAGCTAATGGAAACATACAGTGATAATGTGGAGCAGTTAGCAGCCTGACACTGTCTTTATCTTCCTCACCCAACAGAACACTTCATGTCATCACACAAACAAGATCTTGTGATCTACAACAGCCATTTTCTTCTTCAATAGCATGGGTGGATTGGCAGGGATAAAGCAAACGGTTAGAGGGGAGGTTTTGATGGAACACACAAAGCATGTGTTATCTGTGTTTGTTCTCTGTTACAGCTTTGGCCTTAGGAAGGCAAACACTAGCAGCAGTCTGACTCAATACATAGCGCTGTGTTAGGAGAGCGGCGGAACACACTGCTCTGCTTTCATTAGCTCACACATGTTGATGGGAGCTTCTGTGTGGATTTGTTACCGATGTTATATTGATTGCGTATGAATTAAAATTTTTGTTAGCAAATTAATCCATGTACAATCATGCCACCACCACCACCACCACAATAATACATCCATAAACAACTACAACTATTTTGTCACGTATTCTGACACAGTCTGTATCTCTGAAATGCTAGCCTGGCAGCAGCTCCAACATGTGGGCAGAGTGAAACACTGTTAAGCTCATACAGCAGTGTCTGCTGTTTAGATGACTGTCTAGACATGATGAATTAAGAGACAAAAGTACAACACTCTGACAGTTTAGGGACTGGAGGGGGTTGCTAGCCTACTGGGTGAGGCCAGGGCCTTCATGCTCTTACCTATCACACCTGAGCTCTCTCTGCTCTCTAATTGGAACATCCTCTTTAATTGGGTTTGGAAACCATGGAGACGCCCGCTCCGTCTGGGAGCTGATAAGTTGAAAGAGACACCTTCAACAGAGGCGATGACGCTGAGAGTGGCGGCCATGGCTTTGCAGTGACTGAGATGTCACACCCGCTAGAAAGAACTGAAGCAGATGTGACTGACAGGGAAGTGTTGCATCACTGCCAAAAAACCTCCCACCAATTACTGTGCTACAGCTGGTCAATGACGCAAGTTTAAAAGTGGCCAGATAAATCAATAAAACAATTCACCATTGCTGGAGTTGAGGTTTTGCTTGAGTTAAACCACAGTTTTTCAGAAAACAACTTTTTATTTTTTATTTGCAGTTTCATGTAACGGTCAGGTTAAGTCTTAAAATGCATTTATTTTAAGATATCAAGGTTCATTTCTATTGCTCCTCTGTAAAAATTAACAAGAACTTGGCACAAAAATTTCACAGAATCACAGAAAAAGTTTCCGTAAGAAATACAGTTTCTGAGCTTTCTTTAGCAGGGTGGAGATGTGTGATGTCCATAACAGTTTCTCTGTGATGCTGATTCCCAGGAACCTAAAACTGTTCACTTGCTCCACCTCGGCTCCACTGATGTGACAGGAGTGTGTGCCTTTGCCACCTTTTCCCCTAAAATCAACGATTAGCACCTTGGTTTTGCTGACTTTGGTTCTCTATACACCACTCTGCAAGATTGATTGCATTGATTTCCTCACAATATGAATTCTCATCATTGTTTGTAATCCAGCCGATGATGGTAGTGTCATCCACAAATTAAACAACAACGTTCTCTCCATGTATGCAGTCATGGGTGTACAGCGTGAACAGGAGGGGGCTGAGCACACAGCCCTGTGGGGCTCCGGTCCAATCCAAACTGTCTGTGGTCTATTTGTGAGGAAGTCCAATATCCAGTTGCAGAGTGTAGTACTCAAGCCCAGAGTTTCATGGTGGAGATTGTGTTGAATGCGGAGTTGAAATCAACAAATAAAAAAAAGTTCTGTACTACATCAGGTAGAGCAGTATAATATCCAAACTAACAGATATAGTTTAAACTATATGGCAATTTGGCAGCACTTCCCAGTGCTGCAATATAAACTGGTAGGAACTACTTTGCTGCAGTGTGTAGTAGCTGCTAGAAGTGTTCAACCAACAAAATGATCTGTTTCTATATCTGTGTTCAGATAGAAAACCAGAAGTGTGCATTGTTTATACCGGAAGTCACATTAAATCGGGCAAATGTTGTATTTTCTAACCTAATATTCATCCATACCTTCATAGCATCAAATTAATTTAATACTGGCATTATGAAATATATTTCCAAACCCTCATCTGTACTTTTCATCTCTCTCTCTCTCTGTTTTATTTTTAACTATTTTTAACTGGGGGACATTGAACAATAGAAACTATTTACAGAAAAGATATATAGAAAAATATCCTTCAGAAAGTAGGGAAATGTGAATTACTACTTTACAACAGTAATTACATAACTGTAACACATTCATTTTTTTTTGCCTGTTTTATTATTATTTTTTCCCCAACTGAACTAAGTTTGGATAGACAGCAAACCATCTGGCAGACAGTCAGTTTGAACTAGGAAAATGAAGCTTTATAAATCATAACTTCCTAACAATGAATGATCAGTTTGGACTGGGAAACAAAACAAAAAGAAAAACAGCTTTATAAATCAAAACATTGTTTCACATTGGAAATGAAAACTAGTTACAGCAGTTGATTGGCTTTTCTTGCCTATTCTGTTTTTTTTTTTTCTTTCTTTCAAAGAAAAAAAATAACCTTCCTTTGATAAATGAAATAAATGACAAACTGAAAGAGCACCCATCTTAATGTATGGGTCTAGTACACATCTTTGTGCAATTACTCAAACTTCCCCAAGTTGTATTTAGTGAAAAACAGCTGCTGCACATGAGCTGGGAGCAGTCTGGAGCGATGGGGAGACACAACATCTCCTGCTGTGCTAAATAGTCTCTCTGATGAGACGCTTGTTGGGGGACAGGTCAAATGCTTCACAGCCACGTACACCAGTTCTGGATGTGTTACCTTACTTGACCAGTAGGTGACCAGTGGATCTGAGGACAGTGCCTCTGTGTTGCACTCTGCTAGGTAGTTATCTACTACACTACTGGAGGACAGGTGAGTTGACACAAATGTCTCAGATTTCTTTGACATACTTTGCATAGCCCCCCAAAATAGGCTTTTACTGTGAGTACCACTGTCAATAGCAGCTGCAGCTGCAGTGGCAGGTTCTCCAGTCAACTGACTCAACTTGTGATCCACCTTAGAAACAACAGCCATCAGTCTATTAAAGTCTGACTCACTGAGAAGTGACTTAGGCATCATCTTGAGTCTAGGATCCAAGAGGGTAGCCTGAAAGTAGTGGCCAGTGGGGTCATCAAAGATTGGCTGGAAGCATTCAACCAACAGTGTCTTCAAGGATGTTGTTGCCTGCAAGCCTGTGGCAGAGCTTGCACTGCTTCATTTGCCATCAAGTTACCCAAGGAAGCTTTGAGAGCATGCACACAAGGGATAACTGAGGACAGAGATGTAACATCCTCACAGACATTACAGGTTGCTACCTCAAAAGGCTGCAAAATCTTTACTGTGACCTCCACTATACACCACTGGTGGTGCGAGAATGAGCCCCCTAAATCCATTTGTGTCCCCATGGCAATGATTGCCCTTTTCTGCTCAGCTGCTGGAGCATGTGGAATGTAGAATTCCACCTGGTGGACACGTCATGCACTACAGCATTCACAGGGAGGCCAATCTCCTCCTGGATTTTGTGGAGTTTCACAGTTATTTGAGCGATGCACAAACGCTGTGATTTTCCTGCCAATAGTGATGGCATGGTTCACTCCTTGGCACTGTTTCATAGCATCTGAAACTACCAAGTGCATGGAGTGAGCCATGCACCTGATGTGCACAAAGTCACCATGTTTGAGGCATTGTCTGATACAAAAAACTGTACAGAAAACTAACCATTGACCTCGTTTTGTCATGCTGCAATGAGGTTCTGGAGCTGATCTAGTATATTCACTGGTCCACATTGATCACAGCCATGTTGAGTAGGGCAGTGACATGTCCCCAGATGCAGTGATCTCACATCCTACCCAATGCCCTGTGAGTGACATGTAGGCATTAGTTGAAAACTTACCACATTACCCTCCATGCTTAATAGGGATTTCCTCACCTTTGCTTTAACATCACTGTACAGATTTGGCACAGCGGTACGTGAGAAATGAATGCATGAGGGTACCCTGTAGTGTGGTGCACAGTTAGGAGCTTACGGAAACACGTGTTTTCCACAATTGAGAAGAGCAAGAGGTCCTGGCAAATTATTTCACCCACAGTTTCTGTAATTTGCTTGGCAGTTGGGTGGTTGTCTGGGTACAGTGTTGTTGAATTGAATGCAGCCATTATTGGTGACATAGAGGAGGCTGGTTGCAGCTGTGTATTAGTCCTTGCTGGGGGGGGCTGGGCAGACACAGTCACAATGGGATGTTTGAAATGCAGATGGTTGTGCATTACAGATGTTGATAGGTGTTTCACATCCATACCTCTGCTTATTGTGGCCTTGTGCAATTTAGCAGATAGAAAGTTGTATCAGTTGGGCTGATAGTAAAGTGCTCCTATATAGCACTGGTTGTTTTGTTTGCTGGGGGTGCTGCAGAGTCCATTGCTAGCTTCACAAATCACTTGTTGCTGTCACTTGAACATGTTGCTGTCTGTTTAAATAACCATTAAAGGTTAACCATTAAGGGTGTTAGTGAATGCTAAGTCAAAATTCCATGAAACCTATGGCTGATACAGACAGCATGTTACATCTAAATGGATGAATATTGACTGAAATACAAGGTAAAAACTAAAAAACTATGTGGAATATGATGAAATTTAACTTTAGGTCCCGTCTATATTCTATTTGTGTAGTTTTTTACACATGTGTGTCACACGTGTCTGTCAGGGAATTTTCTTTGATCATGCTAACAGTATTAAGAAGCAAGTTTTTTTTCCTGCCTGCCAATATAGCAACTGTTAGAGGCTGTGACATCAAATGTAGATATGTTTGTATGATTGACAGATGACTAGCAGAATCAGCCATGGTGCTTTTCCAACCTCTAGTTTCCTTCTGTTTGACCAAATTGGGATTTTGTGGTTAAAGTGACTAACAAAGACAGTGGTGAGCTATAAATCCAAACCCCAGGCTTTAAAATGTCCCTTCAGAAACCTGCAAGTGATGTTTTTCTACACTCTGTGTTTGGAATGGCTAGTTTACAGTGAGAAATATTAATAACATTTAGAATGGCTGCTTTCAATTCAGGTGTGATAGTTCCAGAACGCTGGTCTTTTCTAACTTACATAACAAGAAAAACTGTAGCTTTTTGGCTTCACCCACTAAGATTTAACTCAACCATCCAAATGATTTCTACTCCCACATCAGCTTTGCTTGCACTAAATGGTTGCAGATCTAAAACTCCACAGGTAAACATTCTTAAAATGATGATTAAAGACATTTCCATAGAAAAGATCAATGTGATGTCCACTTTTACTACCAAGCTCAGACTTTGTGCAGAAGTAGATCACCTGTCTCTCCTGCCTGCTGATTGCTATATGACTGAACCCAGCACCAGACAGTATCCAAGCCACCTGCATCCACTGAAACATGATGGGAAAAAACCTCTTCAAAAATTACCTTTACTCTAGGCTCTTAAAGAACCAAAGTTGTTTTTAGAAAAGAAGAAACCTTCCCTTGTTCAAAAAGAGAAAGGTGGTGATGAAAAAAAGACAATATTCAATTTGTCTGTCAGTCCTATGATTGCTGGAGGCACTTGAGGCATAGAGTTGGTCGGAAGAGTCAAAGATTAAAGAAATATCACTTTAAAGAATTCAGAAAATCAAATTGCATCAACTTTTATAAGAAGACAGTCTCTTTCCCTGTGTATAGAGGAAACATGTCTGAAACTTTCAATCACAGTAACTGCAGAGGTAATGAAATATAACTAATCTCGAGAAAAAAGCTTCTCAGATTCTAGAGCTGAGTTCCCATAAGGTGTAACTCCTCACAGGGCTGGGCTCTCCTCACAATAGAACAAGAAGTTTCACTCTCAGGGCTCTGTTAATCAATGTAAAATAGTTTGTCTCAGCCGAGAGCTTAATGTCATACAGAAAAGCAGGTACTTGGTCAGGAAACAGAAAAAAGACAATATTAGGATAAAATAAAAATAAAACAATTGGGTAATACATTTTTCTCTACAACTGTGGTGAATGTTTACAAAGGAGAGTTTGAGTAACACTTTTATTGTTTGATTTTGTTTTCTCTTCCAAATAAGTTTGGCTAACCTGGGGATTTGTTAACAACCTGTCTGACTGCTTGTGTTTCTTGGCCTGTCAGACTTCTTTTTAGCAATGTTGTCACGCTCCCAGATCTCAACAATTAACTTGGTGACAACAATGTTATTAGTACTGGTAGGAATAATGGCCAAAACTATGAAGATAAGACCTACGTTGCATGAAACTGATCCATAAGCTGTTGTTGTGTCTGAGAGGAACCAGCTGTATCTTTAATAGTGAGGCAGGTGTCCAAGCACAGCACACACAGTTGCAAGCCAGATGATTATCAATAACACTTTACAGAAGGGGAGCCTAGATGTCTCACAGCAAGACAGGAATGCTTTAGTGAAAGGTGACCTTGAGTCAGAGGGCTAGAGCACTACGCTGCTTTCATTTGTTTGAAAGGACCAAAAAGGTTGTCCTCTCCACACTTATTTGATTGGATTATCAATGGCAGGATGATAGTTTTCTGCCACACGTCACTGCCTCGCATGCATACAAATGCAGCATGGAGCAGGTGATGGTCCTGAAGGGAAACTGTTCATTATTCCACAAACTCCTCTCACTAATCTGTGCCTAAGAACTGATCTGCTCTTTTTCTTCAGCCTCCATCCCTCTTGCTCCCAATCTGGCTGTGGCCTTTCTCTAAAGGACAGCGGAGCGTGCAGCGGACTTTATCTGGCCTCCTTTTCATCTGACCTTTGAAAAAAGTATCTATTATGTTACCTCAGGGTTGTGTAACATGCACCCACATACCTACAGTAACATCTCAAGTCAGGCTATTCAACGGCTATTTCAGCTGATTGTATTTTTTAGGATGGTGGCCCTTGAAAGAGAAAAAAGCAAATAAGAAAATAACCAGAGGGCGCATGTTGGATTATAGTTAAGGCTGAAGTATAATAACACAGCTCATATGTCAGAGGGACATATTTTTGGTTCAGCAGAAGCATAAAGACGTCAGACACAGGATGTGAAGCCATGTTACAACAACTGCTGCTGGACAAGTCTGTTCTTCTTCCGTAAAGGGCATGTTTTCACAGCTGTGCCATTACCATCCCAAAAAGTGGTGTCAGGTGAAAATTGATTGTCTCGATTCTCACCACCCGGGCAGGCCCCAGGTGGTGAGAATCGGCAGCCACACCTCCTTCTCGCTGATCATCAACACTGGCACACCACAGGGCTGTGTGCTCAGCCCTGTACTCCCTGTCCACCTACGACTGTGCTGCCAAGCACAGCTCCAACGTCATCTTTAAGTTTGCTGACGACAAGACCACACTAGGCCTCATCACAGACAACGATGAGATGGCCTACAGAGAGGAGGTCAAGTCACTAACCAGCTGGTGCCAGGACAACAAACTCTCTTAACATCAGCAAAACTAAAGAGATGATTGTGGACTAAAGGAGACAGCAGAGGGGTGGACACCTCCCCATCCACATTGGTGATGCTGAGGTTGCAAGGGTCAGCAGCATCAAATTCCTCGGTGTGCACATCACTGAGGACCTCTCCTGGACATTAGACTTGGACACCGTGGTCAAGAAAGCTCGCCAGAGGCTCTACTTCCTGAGGAGACTGAGGAAGTTTGGCATGAACACCAGCATTCTCACGAACTTCTACAGGTACACCATCGAGAGCTTGCTGACAGGATGTATCACTGTCTGGTACAGGAACTGTTCTGCCCACAGCCGCAAATCACTACAGAGAGTGGTGGAAGCGGCAGAGCACATCACTGGCAACAGACTCCCAGCCATTCTGGATATCTTTCACTAGCGGTGCCTTCGGAAGGTACACAGTATTATCAAAGACCACAGCCACCCTGCACGCAGAATGTTCTCCTAGTTACCGTCTGGTAGACGATACAGGAGCATGGCAGCATGTACCACCAGACTTAAGGACAGTTTTTACCACCAGGCCATCAGGCTTCTCAACTCTGCTTAACTGCTGCCTGCAAAAATGCACTTTTCTATTCTATTCTTGTCTTATTTTATGTTCCTTAACTAGTGCTGTTATAGCGACTAGTGCTCTTATTGCTGAGCTGACCTGTTTTCCTTGTCCAACACATTTCATTGTACTGTTGGCCCCGTATTAACCTACATATGACCAATAAAAACTGAAACTGAAACTGAAGGTTGGTGATGTCGGCTGCATGGCATTAAAACATATGTATTGAAATAAAAAAGGACAAAGACTCTACAGCCATGTTAGCAGCTACGTGAGGGTGTATTTCAGTAAACCACTACTTTGAGCTGTATGCTTACATCAGCATGTTAACATGCTCACAATGATAATGGTAGTTGACATTTACAAAGTATAATGTTTACAATATTCATCATCTTAGATTAGCGTGTTAGCATGCTAACATTTGCTAATTAGCATTAAACACAAAGTAGAATTGAGGCTGATGGGAATGTCATTAGTTTTGTAGGTGATGATGATGGCGCCAAAGAGAAAGTCAGATTACCGAAGATGTCACAGTCCATCATCTGGGAACCATGAATGTCTACACCAAATTTTGTGCCAATACTGTGCTAGAGGAAAAGTTAGGGGATCACCAAAGTCATTACGATACATCCTCTGGTAACCATCATTATCTGTACCAAATATCATGGCAATAAAGCCAATAGTTATAAAGATATTTTACTAAAAGCCAAAAATCTCAGCCTGCTGGTGGAGAGGAAAAATCAGTTGATCACCAAAGTTGGTAGGCTTCATCCTCTGGGAACCATGAATGTCTGAACCAAATGTCATGGCAATCTATCTAGTTTTTGTGAGATAGCGCAATATGGACGACAGTGGTGGACCAAATGAAGGTCTGACCAACAAAACATTTGAAGATGAACATGTTTTGGTAAATAAATATCATATTTAATCTCCTTGGTTTACACATAATAAAGAGATCAGAAAGGAGACAACTGGCAATGTGCTGTCATGTGAAACTATAAAACAGTCAATGGTATTTCATAAAACATTGACACCTTTAACATGGAAAGCTTAAGCCAAAACCCCCGCTTTTCCTAGTTAGTGTTGCGATCAAACAACCATTTACAAGAGAAACAAAAGGAATCACACAAAATTATTGTACCAAAAGTATCCTAAAATATTTTTTAATTAATCCTGTACATTATATTATCATCCTGATGAGAAGCTGTGAGTCTGTTGTCCTGTCATATAGCTAACCGTTTGATCCCTTCAGATTGATACACAACCTCTTACTGTCACATGTCACCACTTCTATGTCACAAGAAATCCAACAGCACACTAACAGAAGTACAGATTATGTCCCCAACATGACACCAGCAGTGGAATGCCAATAGGTCTCCTCAGGCCTTGTGGACAGGCCTCCAGTGACGCAGTCTGGTAATAGGCTCCCTGTTTGGAGTGGAGTGGAGCAGCCTGAGGACTTGGCCCGAGATGAGGAGGAGTAATGATCTTTGGCCGATGAGTGAGCCATGCTGTGGACGCTTCCACTCTAGCAGTCTTATTCTGCACACCAACAAATGCACCACATGGAGTAATCGCTCCAGTTGAGGATGTTTTCTGGAAGTCCCACTGAGAGCGTCTGAAGCTCAGTGTCTGGGATGTGCTGAGGAGCTCCCAGGGGGAAAGAAGTGCTGTCCCGGGCCCTGGCATTTGAAAATGCCGTTCTTCCTGTGTGGTTTCTGGGGGGCTTCCTGGCCCTGGCTGCAGGACCACAACAGATGGCCAACTGGACATCCACAACGCTGCCTTCTGGTGCCATCCTCATGCCACATATGCTTCACCCCGCGGCTATGACTTCCTGGAGATTGCTTTCTCACAGTCCCTCACAGCCGTCACCATGGCTACACAATCCCAATTGTGGGGAACAGACCTCAGCGTTCATACACATACACACACACACACACACACACACACACACACCAGTATTAAAACCCTCTTGAAGCCCTAAATCACCACATGTGAGGCATTCCAAAGCTACTGTCGGGTGTTATTTTATCAGCCTACACATACTAGTAATGTTGTGGGTAACTGCCATGACTTTCTCTTAATATTCCTTAATATTCAGATTTCACAAGTCATGAAGCCGAATTGTTGTTACTAGATGATAAGATGCGTCTCAGTCAAGCCTTAACAAAAGCTGACTCTTGAGTCAATGGATTTCACTCTCTGGTTATGACAAGATAATCAGAGGCATTTCCAAACACAATGCCGAGCAGTCATCTGGCCATGCTTTGGGAAACAATCGGGCTGCTTTGGCTGACTGATAAGCTAAGGCTAATCTGTGGAATAATTTGAAAGCAAACACGATTGATTATATTGCAATCAACCTGGCTCCACAGAGCGTGGTAGATGAGGTACACAAGCAGGTGGTCAAAATGTTGGAAAGTACGCATGAAAGAGAACTTTGAAGAAATTAAATCACAATTACAAGGCAGCTATGCAGGCCAGTTGTATTAGGCTGAATGCTAGTTTCACTATTTGTAAGCTTTAAAGGAACAGTCCAGCATTTTTGAACATGTTAAAGTCTGATGTTTTGTTAACCAATCCTTCCACCCCAACCTCCTCACTATGTGGACTTTGTCAGTCTGTAACAACGTCACCTGACTCCCTTCTTTGCTACTGTCATAATTACTACCTCTGCTAATGGGCTTTGTCACTTGATCATAAACAAATGTTGTTTCCAGACTCTTACTGAAACAACTGATGCTGTTGTTTTTCTTGGGAGGATAGTCTCAGGCATTCAGACCGAAACAGTGCTGAAAATGCAAGGGTCTGTGTTGGTGGGGTCGTGTTAATTCTAGTACAGGCGAGACAATGAAATATGACCCAGGAGGGCCAATTTGAGTAACAGATTAATGCATTTGAATATCATATGCTTTTCATGGCAACAATCAGTTTATCCTCTTGATGACAGAATCTAACCCATACAGTAGAATTAACCCATTTAGGTTACAAAGCAATCTACAAAGTGTGTGCTTATTTAATTGGCCAACCTTGCATTGCAGTGCAGCAATATTTGACTTTTTTGCGGGAGCCCTAATCATCAGCACTCCTGCTATACCAATGTAGTGGCCTCACTGGTATAAATGAGGGGATTGAGTTTTTCCACACAGCACTAATGTTGGTCTGAACAAACCCTTATCCTCCATCTTTAATCACAGCAAAAGCAGTAGGCTTAAGCCTTAAGCAATTGGCTACACTAACAGATTTTCACATTTCACACGTCCATTCAAGATTCCAGTGAACAAAAACAGCAAGATACAAAGTGTAAAATCCTTCAAAAAGTTTTTGTTATGCTTTATTGTATTTTGTCACATCCAGCAAAACTAGGAGAGCAGTACCTTCTGCTCCCAGTCTTTGTGCTAAGCTAGGCTAAACATGTCTCTGTCTTAACTCTGCACTGGACATACAGAGATGAAAATAATACAGATCTTCTCATGTGGCTATAGGGAAGACCAAGGGTGGATAACCAACTGGGCAAAATGGACAAGTGCCCCAGGGCTGTAAAATCTCTGAGGCCTGAGGCCCCTGGGACCTCTCAGGGCCCCAAAAGCCCAAGCATATCACTTGGTTGTGGGTAATTTTTAGTGGAAGCTGTCTCAAAATCTAGTTTTGTGTGTGTGGAGCCCAACAGCAGCGTTTTCCCCACGGCCCCCTTACAGGTTAATCTGGCTATGGGTAAGACAGCACACAAGTACATTTCCCATAATGTCACGTATGCTTGAAGAGTTCTACCAATGAACGCTTTTTGCAGGTTTTCTAAGGAACAAAAGAACATCTACAGAGTAACACAGATTACAGTAACATCATGTGAAAAACCTGTTAAATTACTTGATATGGTGAGAAAAATAACATTAAACTCACGTTCCACACACCAATATTAGTTCCAACACTGTTGAGGCTTTGCATCTGCAGTGATACTGTGGATATTACACAGACTGTTGGAAGTAGAACTTTTCATGTCCTCATCTTTATATTTTGGTCAGACACATGAGTAATTACAAAGAGACAACACAGACACAGCAGCTCATTATCTGCATTCTGTTGTTCTATCACTCCATTCTCTGGGGAGAGTAAACCATGGCATCTCTATGCCCTTGCCAATACTTTGTGGAACAAACAAAGTTGTGAGGCAGAACCAGGAACTAATTTCATTAGCGGCTGCCATTTGTGACTGATTACAGGCTGTTCTCAGTGGCTGGCAAGCAGGTCCAAAGTTCTGGGAGGTTAATAACCAGTAACAATCAATTACTTAACCAATCTGATATGATCAATGGGGTTTCCAATCCGGCAGACAGCAAGATGACTAGCGGAATACGATAAAACCTCAAACATGCTGAATGCTCTCCAATGAGCTGCAGCTGAACTGTTCCCAAAATCTCAACTGTTTTGCATCAGCAGAATGGAGAACACACAAATGTACAACTGAAATCTAAAAAAAAAAATCTCTGTCTTTTTCGAGATGAAATTGCTCAAACAAAACTGTCTAACAGAGCACCACCATAACAGAGCACAATCCACACATGGAAAATGGAAGTCTAATGAATAAAGAACTAAAGATTAATGAAATCTAATGGCCATATTAGGATGAAACAATGAGCAGAAGCATATTAAAACAAAACTCCTGGGCAGAGGTTGGATCACAGTACGTCTGTGTTGTCAAAAAAGAGAACACTGCACCAGCAGCATCTTAATTAGTGTACTATCAGCCATCAGTAGGCCTCCCATGTATTGCCGTGCATCTTCATCCACATCAGGACTGATTATTCTAATGATGTCTAAACCTCTGTCCGGCCATTACTCACACATCACAGAGCCCGGCCTTGTTATCTCTGACGGCAAGGCCTCTTGTCTCTCTGAATCCACAAATTAAATCCAGAAAAAGGCTCCATCTCCCTTTCCTCTCTGTCCTTACTGAGGGGTCTCAGTTGCCATCCAGCATTCAAGTCACTTACTTAAGCTATTAGGTGAGCTACAATACTCATTTTCAACGTAAATTGCTGTCTGGCAGGAAGAAAATGTTTGCATTCCCATAGTATCTTTTGTGTTATAACAAGACTAAAGGTGCAAAGCCCTGCGAGAGGCTACAATGTTTATTAAACCCTGCAATATTACAGTGTTGTACACAACAAACAACATAATGACAAGTTTGCTATCCTAGGAGCCTGAGTACCTGGTGCTACAGGAAAGGCCATGGGTTTATCTTATAGCTAACATGCATTTGCTCTAGAATTTTCATGGCAATCAATCCATAAGATATTTTGTGTGCAATGTAGATATGTTGGTCTTATAAGAAAGCTAATGGAGTGTCCAAAATAGGTCAGTGCTCCAGTAAGCATGAATTGTGCTAAGTAACTTCATTCAACTCATAAATTATGGCAATTCATTACATTTTGATGTTCCTTGTGTAAAAATATCAAAAATAATCTCCCACTCACTAAAAATGTGTTTCCACTTCCACACCTTTCTAGGTGTTTGTTTTCCATGTTCCTATGGAAGATTTATTGCTATATCTCTTCGAGCCAGCGCCTCTGACTGACCCTCCTTACACGTTTGCCTATACACAGATGCATGTTTCAGTCCTCAGTCTTTTGGAGCTCATTTTTTAGCACCTGTATTAGGGTAAAAATTAGCTGTCCTTCACTTTACAACAGATTTTGCCAGACAGGCCAATCAGAATATGAGTAAAGACACATTGTCACATCATCGTTGTATACGAATTCAGTACAGACATTCCACAACACATCAGTGTGTCCACATTTTACACCTGGGATCATGGCCCTAATGAGGTAACAGCTCAAAAGTGAAAATGGGTCAAATTGACCGACAACAAAATAGGAGGGTAAAATCACAAAGTTTCGACCGTGGTAATTCATCTATCAATTTTCCACCACTTATGCGGGTCTGGATCTATGTAGCAGCAGGTTAAATAAGGTAGCCCAAACGTCCTTCTCCCCAGCCACATCCTCCAGCTTCTCCTGGAGAACTCGAGGCATTTCCAGGCCAGATGGAATATGTAATCCTTTCAGCGTGTCCTGGGTCTCCTCCTATTTGGATGTGGCTGGAAAATCTCTAAAGGGAGGCATCCTTATCAGATGCCTGAACTACCTCAATTGACTGCATTCATTATGAAGGAAACTAATTTCGGCCAGTTGAAATCTTTGTCTTTTGGTCACTCCCCAAAGCACATGACCATAGGTGAGGGTTGCAACATATCGACTGGTAAATTTAAGACTTTTTTTCTTCGCTTCAGGTCGCGGCAATGCGCGTATTGCATGTGTGGAATCATACTGTCATGACCATGAATAGTCATACCAAATCTAAAGGTAATCTGGGAAGTTTTAAAAAAGAATCTTAACAGTCTTCCTCTCCGGACGAAGTTTGCATAGTTGTCAAACTCTGATGCCTGTTATGGAGTTTCATAATAACTGAATCAGAACTGAGCACACTCCATCCGCTGAGGAAGACCATCAGATGTGGTGAAAGCTCTCGATAAAGATAATAAGTGGCCCTTGATGGCAGCTGAGAAAATGTACATTTACATTTCTGTTGCCAGTGCAGAAAAAAGCTTAATTTAGTTAGTTTGCAATGCAAGTGTTTAACAAACTATTCAATACTTAGAAATACTAGATATGAAAAAAATCTGATTTTATCTTGTCTCCTCTTAGACACATACAGTGCTTCAGACATTCTGATAAAACTTGGGTGGATGACAGCTACAGGTCAGCAATTTGACATGTTTATTACCTTGAATTTTGCCCTATAGGAAATTATTATTATATAATATATATAATTTAATTTTGAGATGTATTACATGGTTTGAGCAAAGCAATACAGACAGTATCACAATGCAAAGGGCATTTCCAAGTTTGTAGTTCAAATTGTGTAATGTATCCTGCCATTGTGCCCTCAGGCCTCTCCAGCTTATGGCTGTGTGTTTGTGTACGGGGTGTTTGGATGGGTTAGATGCAGAAGATTAATTTCCCAATGGGGATTAATAAAGTAGTATTCTATTTTATTTTATTCTAATTTATGAAGAAAAAATTGAAGCAGGGAAATTGGGAGCTAGTTTGCTGCTATGATTTACCCTAAAATAAAAAAAAATCCTTCAAGGAGTTGACAAGGTCCGGGGCTAAGCCCAGACCATCAGTCAGGGTGCGCCAAATCTTTTTGGGGTGGTCCCTGCTGTTTTGCCTGAAACACTGCCTAAATTTCATTTAATTTTACTGCATCGTATGACTACTGCAAACATTACATTTCATTTGAAATTGAATTTTTAATAGTAATGTTAAGACATTTGCTCTGGACAAAATGGACATCTGCAGGTTCAGCTGAGAATTCTCAAACCCACGGCACCAGTGTTAAATGGCTACTTTACTTTTTTATTCTGTTTTTACATTTTTATTTGACTGCTGTAATGTTTGGCACTTTGTGTAGCACAAATAAAATAAACCAACAGCCTGATGAGAGTAGACTGAATTGAAACACTTATTTGTACAACCATTTAGGGAATATGTGTTTTGACCTTCTCTTAGCCACGTTCTCCAGCAAAAATGTCAGAATGCAGCAGATATCACAGATACGTAGTTAGGATTTGTTTAGCTACATTAGTCAATAAAGCAGTGGTTCTATAATCTAGGGGCAGTACATTTGCTAGTGGGACGTTTATTTTTTATACCTGTGTATGTTTTAAGGTATAAACAGTTATAAACAAATGTCCCACTAGCTACACTACTTTTAGTGTGAGCCTGACAGTTTATCTTAGATTTGAAAATCTTGTATTTCAACATGCCTGGGAAGGTGATTTTGAACCGCAAACCTTGCGGCCCGTGGACATAAGCTCTACCTCCTGAGCATCGTCTAGAGAGGGGACACTCAGCCCACTCAGGGCTGTAGCTGCTGGGCCTGGCAGACACAGATCATTCACCTCAGTCTACTGTTGCATTGTTGCTTTTTATCTGAATTTGGTGAATTTACTGTTTACCAGACCACAAATGAGACAAGAATTAGGTTGGAAAAACGATAGACGCCGCCGGAGCCGAGTGTTTCTGGAGGCCGGGCCTCCCGATTACTGTACAAAAACACAACTGTATAACTTAATTCATTTTGATGAAACTGGATCATAATTTACGCAGAAAATATTTTCTGATTTTCCCTCTGATGTCCGGCTGCTCTGCCTCAGCTCTGTGATTTATGAGTTTCCTGATGGATATAGCTTTAGCCTACTTGTTGTTGCTAAAGTATTCAACCACTAACTGTTGCTAACTGTAGCTGCCATTAGGTAGTTAGCTCAGTTAGCTGTGGAGCTAAATAAAGCTTTATTAGCTTCATTAAAAATCTCCTCCTCCTGGCGGTCCAAAGCCCCTGTGCCAGCAGTGAAAACACCAACACTCACCCGGTGCTCTGAGCTCCCAGTCCGGGCAGAGTCAGCTAGTGTTAAGACTGCCCATAGCCACCGCCGGCGCTGATTATAGGGAAATATACATTGGCAATGGGAGAATGTTGTACTGTTGCCTGTATGATGGCTGCTGGATAGCAGAGTTGTTCTTAGTATTATCACTGCTGAAATAATCACACAATACCAAGCAAAAGCAAATTATCAACAAAGTGTGTCTGCCAAAGGATGATCATTGTACAAACACCACAGCAGATGGCAGTTCTAAATGGGAGCCATATGTAAACATTATTCACAAATGTGATGGAGGCTGTGGATCTCTTGTCATGCTGACACAGCTGAGTGTCAAGGTGTGTCTCTGTGGAGATTTCAATATTACACACACTTTAAACCATATATACTGTCACCTCAGTTTACCTCAAATGATATGACAACAATAAATGCTTCATATTTGCTGTGGTCGGGAGAATTTCGGGACCCTAAAAAGGTGTCAGAGGACATAGAAGGTTGACAAAACCCAGTGTATGTGTTCTGTTGAGGTTTGAGATGTATTACATGGTTTGAGCAAAGCAATACAGACAGTATCACAATGCAAAGGGCATTTCCAAGTTTGTAGTTCAAATTGTGTAATGTATGCTAATGTTTACATGATCCTAAGATACATTAGTGACAGCCACCAGGGTGTGCAGGTCTGCACTTTTTCAGTTAGTTGCAAGAGCTCTTTTTCCACTGAAAAATGCTGCCTGCTGCTGGGATCAAGGCTGATGAGAGCTCTGAGAGAGATCCAAAACAGTAAAGTTGCGGCCGTAAAAGCAAAACAATGAACTGAAAAACACTAAAATGCTCTGTACAGCTGAGGGGAACTGTAGAGTCCGGTCATGATTCGTCACATAATGACTTTGTCACTACAAGCGACCCCTTTCACATTACACATAGTCATTTGATCCATTGTTTTAATGAAAATGCTAGTGCTTTAACTTTAACATTAATAATGGCTGCATTCCATTTAGGGGTACCAGTTCTTGGGCCCTGCTATTGTGCATACTAGCCAGCTCCCATGGCTTACTCGAACAGTTCCTACTATAGTATTACATACCCAAAATGCCCACCATAAAAATGAGCTTTTTATAATATATAGCAACACACTCATCAACAAGTTTTGCTATGGCACTTGAACAATGAAGGAATGAACACATTTTTGCTAAACATTATGTGGCCCATGACCCCATTATAGGCCCCCAAATCTTCCAGACCCTAACGATTGGTCTAGTATAGAAATGTATCCACTCATATTGTGATGCAGTGAATCATCTTTAAAGAATTATGACAAACAGCACATAATCAAATAGCAACTAGAATAACAAATAGGAAGATGAAAGAAAAGTGAGTGGTAAGAGAGCTATCTGCTGTCCAGATCGGCTAAATGAGCAATGAGTCATGCAGAGAACACCCACTATTCAACATCCTGTTACATATACTCTGGCTAACACACCACAGAGTAAGAATTCATTTCAGACATGCCAATGGAGAGAGCCCAGATTATATTAATAAACTTAAGCCAACACTCATCCATTTTTCTAACTCTTATAAGTTATGTAATATGTAAATGGAACATTTGATTGTCACGCTCCATCTAGTCCCTTGTTATGGGGCCAAGGTCATTGTGCTTTTCCCGCCAGTATTGATTGAGCTCAGCTGTGTTCCATTACCCACCTGTTCTTCATCTATCTGGCTGTGTATTTAGCTCAGTCATTCCCCTGTCTAGTTGCCAGATTGTCTTTGTACCCACCGGTCAAGCTTTCCAGCATACTTTCATGTTTAGTCTTTTGTTGGTTTGGACTCTTGCTCGTTTCTCGGACTTTTGCCTCTGCCTGCCCCATGTCGGATCGGATTACCTACGCTATCGGTTTGGAACTTTGCTTGCCTTTTTGACCTGTTTTTGCCTTCTCCCTAATTGTACTGTGATTGTGAACATACTGCCATTGTTTGCCAGTAAAGACTTTCTGTTGGGAACTTTACCTTTGCCTGGAGTGATCCTTGCACTTGGGTCTCAGTCTTGGGGGTGACAGTGATAATGTGAATTTCCTCTGCAACACACAACTGTAGACCTGCACATACTACAGGGCCTTCTGTATACATTACAGTTCCATAGTTTGTATTCAGAAAGCAATCATTTATTCTTTTCCTCTGTTCTTCATCCTACAGCAATCAAGGAAGTGAACCTAATCTATTTTAAAATATCTTGCATACATGATGCATGTGTAACTATGTCCACAAAGATCCTTGAGGAGTCACTGTGGAACAAAGAGCATCTAAAGTAACCTTATGTTGAGATTTCTGTTTGTATGATATGGTATAGGGAGTGAAATCGGCCAGCTGGATAGGCTCATTACTGCTGCAGCCTTACTGCTGCTTGCCTGACATTTAAACCAGCCCAGTCTCTACCCAACCATCCACCTGTAGGCTCTGAAGAAAGGAGGTGATTAGATAATGTTATCATCACTGCTCTAATCACCCCACTTACCTGTATGCTGCAAAGAGGTCTCAGCCAAACATTAACTGTACATCTGTGCTGTATTTTATTATCAATTTTCAATATCAGTGTACTGACTGAGATTTAATTGTTAATGCATTTCCACTTGCAGTAACGTATTTCTAAAATATTATTATTATTGATATTCAAGTTCATTCTTGACCTTGGAAAAAGCAGTTGTTGACGGTTATCAGGCTATTGAATAGGCGTTATCGCACATCTGTCCCCTATATATGGGCTAGTAGGAGCCTACTAAAGTACTAGTAGGGTCAGGAGGCTGTTATCACCCATTTATTTCAGTGAGCCAATGCAGCGTGATCAGGTGAGAGCAACAATGCAGGACTTTCACCCAGGAAACCAGGGTTTGTGTCTCGTGTGAAAGCAAAAGTCAATGTTGACTTTTTTTTAAAGTTTTAAATTAGGGGCGTGACATGAGTCATCAGCCATGTGAATAGATGATAACGGCCTTCTGAACCTACTAGTAGGTCTAGCAGGTCCCTTCTAACCCATATCTATGAGGCTGAAGCTGATAAAGACCATGTCATAATAAAGATGTGATACATGTGAACAGCTACTAAACTGACCTTGAAGTCAGATTGTTTTGTCAACTATAATATTGATCATTTCATGGCAGTCCATACATATTAGAACTGTGAAGTAAAATGAATTAATTACTATGAGGTTAAATTTGAGGGTGTTGAATTGGTTGTGTGTAAATACACTGCCATAAAAACTTGTAAGTCAGCCAGACCTAGACCAAAACCTTAAAGGGGTACTACACACTAAATTATTCTTTTTTTTCACCCTGTACTCATGATCACATAGATTATTGTTGGCATATGATATGATAGAATATAGAAACTGCTTTTTCTGCTCAAAATTAGCTTGTATGGGTCTGATGGATTTGAAAGTTCGGTTCAGCTGAATTCTCTCACCCCTCCCTAAACGTGACAAAATAGGCAAGACTCTGAGGTCTATTATGTTGACCCCCCGACTGTGGTAGCAGCTGCCGCACCAAGTTTGAAAAGCAGAACATCGGCTAATAGTAAGCCACAGTTTGTGCCTCTCACACATAGCATAGCATTAGCAAGACTGATAAGTGGTATCAATATGGGCATCTAACTCTCAGCAAAAAAAGAACTTAAGCACATTTCCCAGAATTTAGAACAATTCCCTAAACCTAACTTTGATTAACTATGATGAAAAATAGTTGCACTACAGTTACAAAGAAAAATGAATGTCACTTTCTGTACAATATATCCTACTTAGGTAATGACTGTGAGAATACTGGTCTCCCTCAAACCTTCTGAATTTCTTGGGTCCACTGAGCTGAACATGTTTTGACACCAGATTGTTTATATTTGTGTTTTTTCCTGGTATCAATCGCATACCCTGAGTTGCTGATAGAAACCCTCCCTGCCCTCACTTCACTGACATGTTTGCATCTATTAAAAGGCCTACCTGGCTTTTAAACCTTATTCAATCATAAAATGATACTAAACATTACCTAAATACTGCTTCTAAATACATAAACCCACTTGTGTGGAATGGAAAGGATAATAGGAGGGAAATAGTCATCCATCCATATTTTGCCTCCTGCCAGAAGAACAACATATAGCTCTTATGTCAAAAGAGGAACTGGTTGTAACACACTCACATATACATCCCTTCTCTCTATCAGATTTCTGCATATTGCCAACAATTTAGCATCCATCCAAAGACACACACTCCTCGCAATCTCAGGCACAATATGTTAGCAGATAATTTACACACTACAATCTGTGCTTCCTTGTTGTCTAGAGAAAGCAACGGAGAGGCATCCCTGATGGCCTCCCATCCCCCTCATCCCTGCCTCCTTTCTCCTCCCTCTCCTCCTCCTCCTCCTCCTCCTCCTCTGTCCCTGTGTGAGGTTGCAGCATCCGTCACTAAAGGCAGAAAAACAGTGTGAAAAGGAGGGATTCCTCCAGCTTTACCTTTCAATGTAGGGAGTGATGTGGGCTGTGATTTAGCTCAGATGTTGCTGCTCCTCAGCCTCAGCTAACAATATCATATGACCAAGAACCACCTGCTCATGCTGTCTGGTCATATGACCAGATTAATCCATGGCAAGGATCTCTGGGATATGTAGTGAAGGGATGGCCAAGATGGGATTTCATTCTAAATAAGATCAAAAAGCACAAATAAAAATAGGTGAGAGGTGTGAATTCAATTAACTCAAAGCTATAGCTTAGATCTGTGATTTGTGAACAATATTTCAAGATATTTTAATAAAATTTAATAAAAAGATGTTCTGAAGTGACAAGTTAAATATAAGTACATACATATAATACACATCAATCAATACACATCAGTACAGTCATATATGTAAGTAAGCTTTATTTATATTGCCTAGCACTTTTCAAACAGCAGTTCCAAAGTGTTTCACAGTTAATAAAATGCATAATAGTACACAGCATGAAAAGGAAAGCAAAAAATACAATTTATTACAAAATATAGGCTATAATGGCATTAGACAATAAGACACCATAGCAACAACAAGAACAGCAAATTCAACATTCTCTTCTGTATATAGTGCACAAACCATGAAGAGCCACAGTAAGGTACGGAGCCCGTTTGGTGACATTTGTGAAAAAAATAAAATAAAATAATTTTGGCGTGGCCACGAGAAAATGATTGTTGGTCATCTCCATGTAGACTGTTGTTCATTGTTGACTATTTGACAGGGGTATCATCAGTAGCTTTATCCCCCTAGTTTAAAGTGATTTTGTTTTATTTTAATTTCAGAATGAATTGCAGTGACATACTTCAGTCACTTGCGGTTAGGCCTGGTGTAATTCTTAGAAAGAGACTAATTCAGCTGTTGCATGGGCTCAAGTGCAAACAATACGCTAACCTCGGCTGATGTACAGACAGCACTTTTTGCAGGTGGCAAAACACGAGGAGCACAACACTGCCTTTTGTGATGAAGCCTGCAATTTAAAAAAAAGAGCAGCTTTCTGCATTTTTTTTAATTGTTGCTAGGCAACCACCAAATCACCTGTCCTTAGCCTAACCGTGATTTTGCTGTGAAGTAATCAGAATCAGAATCGGATTTATTGCCAAGTAGGTTTTCACATACAAGGAATTTGCTTTGGTATACTGGTGCATAAATAAGCATAGCAGAGAAAATAAAAATATATACATATATAAAATAAAGCAAATAAAAAGCCAGTACTGTAAAAAAGCAAGTCAAGAATACAAATATAAAATAATTTAGCAATAAAAATGTGAAAAAATATTATAAAATAAAATAGAATCAAATAAAATAAGAAACCACCACAGAAGGCCCGCCACTCAATTCATCAGGATTGGACAACGGGAAAAAAAGTCCAGGTGTTCAGAGCGCTCCTGCAAAAAACACGAGGTGCTCCGGGCATCTAGAATGCAAGGTGCCCAGGGCACATGATTGATTCCTGATAATGGACACCTCGTCGGGCATTATCCCTTACATTGTGCAGGAAATAATTATTCAATAATACTAATAAGTTAGCAATATATTTTGTGCATGTTGAGTGTTGACATGTCTGAATTTTCAGAAGCCAGGCCACGATTGTATGTGTGTAAGTATGGTAAGTAGCATAGTTTTGTATTTCAGTTGGTAAAGTATTCCAAATTAAAGAATCTCTAACGGAGATGCAAGATTGGCTGAAGGAGGTATTACCCAGCCTCCTCTCAAAGCAGACCTTGTTCCCCAGTTGTTTGATCTTTTCTGCTTAATAAAAGCCCTGGGAGAGGCACGCCATTTAGAAACTTAAACACCAGGCGGAGTTTTTCACAAGAGCACATATATCATTTATTTGCCTTGTGCTCTGCTGGTACATGATTAACAGTGCACACATATAGAATGTTCTTTAAGTTTGCTATTTTATGTGATTTTAATGGTTTCATTTGTCTGCCCTGTCCACCCAGACCATAGGATCTCATAAACTATTCTTACTGTTATCATTATTACTAATATTATTTTTACATGTTTGTAGACAACAGAAGTGGTGTAGGGTTGCACATGCAGAAAGGCCAGTTTGGCTTAAGGCCACGCCACTGGGCACAGACTCAGGATGGAGCTGAGACTGACAGTGAGCCCAGCTGGACAGCAGGTCTGAGCCAAATCTGACCATTCTCACACCAGATCTGGGCCACTCCCTTTTTGCTTCCTTTATGCCATGCCAGGTTTACAGGAGGCATATAGAGCAACTGATATGCTTTGACTGTTTCTGCTACTGCCAGGACAGTGAAGTCCATACCTTTCATGTCTTAGGTCTTATCCATCAGACTCAGATACATGAAACTCTTGCAGACTGTCATACAATCAAAGAAAATAAAGTGAATTGTAAATGATAATGCACTGTGTGGAACCCTCCTGGGTTCAGTTGCTGTGATCCTGAATCTGGTGTCAGCAGAGGTGACCATCACATCGGACAATCATCATACAGTGAGGTTACTATTAAGGAAGTCATATAAGCAGGTTTGGTATGCAACTTCCTTGGGTTTGGTGTGCCCCTGTGAACCAATAATTACTGCTGAATAAGCCTTGTCTTTACTGACAACATTGTTTTCCTAGAACTGCTCCTGTGGGCCCATAAGTGGAGGCTGCTATATAAACAGTTATGTTTAAGCCTGTTTGGCTGCAAATATAGCAGATATTTTGAGAGAAAAAAAAGCTTTTTTCAATTCATGACAAATTCCCCCTCACATTTATTTCATCAAATGCGTGCAGGTTTTGTTTTGAAAGGTTTAAGCAGAAGCTTCATGTTTGCTTCTGTCTGGTTTAACTCCGGTATTAACATTCCCCTCAGCTCTGGGCTGCTCTGTGTTGTATAGTTGAACCCTGCTCTGCTCTGACTGCTGCAGCTCTTTTAACCACAAACTGGGATCTCTCCAGGGGCATTGTGTCCACAGAGACATCTGCCTCACTGACACCAAAGTGACCTTCACACCCTTCCGCTGTCTGATCAGTATGGTGCATATGGCAAGAAAAACTGCAGAGACTGTGGCCAGCTGTCCTGTCCACAGTGAGACTGATATATCTAGTAATCGAGCTGTTAATGACATCTTTGGATCTCAGCCAGTCAGTGTTATGCGTGTCTGTGATGATGGAGGATTCTCCTGATTTTACTCAATCTTCATGCTGTCAGTGTGTGAAACAAGCTGCCCCATTCCACCTTAAAAAAAAGTGGAATGTAATTCTGAAATTTTGGGACATGTTTCAAAAGTCAGAGAAAGACAGACACTTTGTCATTTTGAATTTCCAACTTTTTGTCATCAGTGTACGCTCCCTTAACCCTTGTTGCACGACAAGGCGTCTACAGAGAGCAAAGGAAGCTTTCATGCTCCCTGACAAAGTATGATGAAAACTAAATTTAGAATGTTTAATTTCTGACCTGAAATTTGTGAATAAGGTAGGCCTATATACAGAATGTAGCCACAACAACAGAAATACACTTCAGTTTGCTAGGGTACATACCACGTACAGTAAACAACATATTGTAGGTTCATGTCTAGCTTGGGATTTTTCTCATATCCTTTCACCTTTCTGTTTTTATATTTTACTGTCTTCTTTCTTTCTACTGGCAGCTGTCCATTAAAGGGGAAATAGAGGAAAGTCTTTAAACCTGCAATAATCCAAATTTTCACATTAACAATGGGTCAAATGGCTTTGTGTAATGTGAGAAGGGGTCACTTGTAGTGACGAACCCACAGTGAATTGTCACCTGACTCTGCAGTTCCCCTCAGCTGTAGCATTTTAGCATCTTTTAGTTCATTGTTTTGAGTTTATGGCCCTGACTACGGCGTTGGTTCAGTCTCACCGCTCTCATCAATCTTGTTTCCATTTTTCTCAGGAGTTGGTGGAGATCAAAATAGAGCAAAAAGGAGAGCTGATATTGGACTTACAGAAACACGACTCCAAATCAATGCTAATGGCAATGTTTAAATTGGCAACTGTTGGCTAACACATTTACATTAACAACTTTATTAGGTGATTATATGTCAGTGTTTTTTACAGCTTGTTCCGCTGCCCCCAAGTGACCAAAAAATCAATGAATGCAGCTTTTAACAAGATTTAAAGTCTTGAAAAAAGTGGCCTTTAGAGGCTGTATTGTTAATTTCCCCCCACAATATGAAGATGTTGCACAGAACAAACAAATATATTGACAATTTAGCAATTCTAAAGTTGCATTCAGACTGAATGTGAAGTTAATTTTCCCCTTCCATCCTTTATTGACTGCTGGAGTGCTTTGCAGTCCACATTTAATCGTTCCAAACAGCCAATATGCCGACTGTAGAACTCACCTGGAACTGCACTTAACTTATTTATTTTCCTCCAGACCACTCTCCTTTTCTTCTTCTCTCTGTACGTTCATGAATTGCAGTCATAAGGGTTCAGAATATCACAAACTATTTGCTCAAGTTGAAACATTTTTAACTTGCGCCACCCAGAGCAAATGTATGTATGTTTGTGTGCTCACATCTTTGTATTCAGTTTACATGCAATCATGCTAAAAGAGCTGTCATTTCAGAATTTTAATCTGGTACTCACAGCATTAAAAAATTACAATTCAAAATGTCCATGTTACTCTGGATAAGCCACAGAACCTACTGAAAACAGTTTTAAATGGAACTACGTTCTACTGGAGAAATATTTCGTATGAAAACTGTTGGCCTCTAATGGGGAAAAAGATGTGGATCTGTGTGTGTTTGTACAGAGAAGTGTGTGTATATGCTTATGGATTTACTGGTTTATTAAGATTGCCATTAGCTGTGCATTCACAAAATGTTATATCAGACACTGAAATCAGTATTAGGCAATTCTGAAAAGACGGCAGAGCTGGTGCATCACTCACACAAACTGTACAATTATTTAACTTGGCAAGGAGAACAGTGTAGAGAGAATCATAGCAGCATATGCCAACCACAAAGTGCATGAGCAGAGAGGAGCAGCGGTGGGGAGTGGCAGCACAGACAGGAACAGACGGACATTTAACAGGACAGATGCTTCAGACATTACCACAGTTCAACACTGCACAGGATGCCCAAGGAGCTCCAAGGAGGACTGAAGGAAAGGTTCTGAAGGAAGCAACTGTTCAAATACAAATTCAGCATAGCACAAATGATGAGTTTTACACAAATATTTGCTCTTTCTGAATTTATTTTTCTGGGAAGCCTTTGGGGAATACACAGCAATTGCCTTTGTTTTCTCAAGGGATATATTTTTTTTCAAGTCTGTCTTAATACAATCCTCACATGCCATATGTATGTTGAGACAGTTACTGGTTGCTGTAATCATTCCTCTTGTCCATACTGGCCACGAAGTGATCTCTTCCAAATGTAAATCCACTGTAAGAGATGGGGGACAAAATCCACGTAAGTTTATTGTTGTTATTGTGTCCTGGCAACAAACCTACATGCGACTATCAGGAAGTAATCACAGATCAACAAGGGAACACTGTCGGGGGAAATACAAAGAGAGAATTTTGTACTGAAAAGACTGTAACTTTGGACACTAAGTCTGGCAGCAGATATTTGAACACGCTGGAGATGATTTATTAAAGACTGAAGTAAGCCAGTGTGCTACACTAGACTACCCAATGAGCTACAAAGGCGTAGATGACTTTCTTAGTATCATGAGGTGAAAGAATGGATATAGTTCTTCCAATATATGCTGAAGGAAGCCTGAGGGAATCAGCTTTGTGTTGTTACTGTTAAAACAGACGAGTCAAAATAGAATCCTAAATTCTTGCAAATTGACTTTATATAAGGTACCCAAGGAATGTTAAACTGTGTTAACAATAGGAGTATGAGCATTTTATACTATCTCAGCTTTGTCAACATTCAACTGCAAAAAGTGTTGGTCTATCCATCTCTTAAAACATAAAGTAAAATAAATCATACAGAATTTGATAGTCACCTAGGACTGTTACTGTTAAAATAAAAAGGTACAACTGGGTGTTGTCTGCATAAAAATGGTAGGAAACAGGGTAACATATGAATAGAAAACAGTTTAGGACCAAGGATGGACCCTTGGGCCAACCCACGAAGGTATTGCTTTACGACCAGTATGCAGAGACAATTGCTGGGCCAGTGAGGGAAGACGACTTGTAGCCCCTGCTTCTCCTCTGAAGCCAAATCCTGCTTTGTCTGTCTTTGGGAACAGTGATGAGACAGGAAGAGAAACAGCATGAAACTGCCTCCAGATTGAATTATGCATGCCTCCATCTGCTGACAGAGGACAAGTCTGTCAGGCCTCCTCAGTGTCACCACACACAAACAGATACATACACAGCTCACTTTACTCACGCAGGTCTATAGTTCATCAGCCCACTGCGTCTATAAAAAATCCCTCAGGTTAACTGTGCCATTCACTTCACTCTGCTGCACTGTTCATCCTCATGGAATTGGCTGATTTAAGAGCAAACACCAAGCATGCATCAGTATTCCCAGCAGGACTGTTGTTCCTGAATATCCACGTATAGTAGATGGTACCTCTATCTCACTGCGGTACCAATCAGATATTTTAAAGCTGACTAAGGCTGATGTTTAATTCTTTTTCTTTTGAAAATCCTGAAACTTGTGATAAATTTCCAATACCTCCTTTGCCTACAGCGGCGTATAGTACAAAACAACACCTCCCGGCTCCACATGGAGCTTCAGGCTCATTATGTTCGATGCCATGGTGCTCGTAACGACGAGTGGCAAAGAGGCATGATGACAAACAGTGGGGAATAACTTTTGACGGGGGACAGTGGTGTGTGTACGGTGTACTAGCCTCTCATCCCGCTGTTGGACGGCGTTGCAGCTGCCTCTGAAGCCTGGGGCGCTCTGCTCTGCAGCCACGAAGCGCTGGAGTGGCATCTTTGAGAAGACAAGTAGCGGCCCTCGGTGAGGCTCACGCCGTGGAGAGTGAGCCCTACGAGGGATACGGTTTCACAGGGGAACCGACTCCTTCTGCTGCCGGTCGAAGTTGTGGGTTTGGTGGGAGGGGCTTAGCGGAGTGATACGAGGCAGCAGAGAGAGAGGCGGAAGGTTTTGCCTAGGTTGCACAGATTCTGCCTACCCCAGCTTTAATGTTAGATTTTAATGAAATGCAAAGAGAAACTGCTATTAGCTAATTTGGCATACTTTTAATGGTGCCAAAATGTAAACAAATATAGGCTAAAAAAAAAACTCAAGTTGTAGCCCACAACTAACTGACTCCATGGTAACATTATCCCCCACAGCCCCCAAATTATGAGAACTATAGTTCCAAAACTTACCAGGTTGCATTTCTACTCTCCACCTTAACATATCACCCTTGGATTGCTCTAAAAAACGTGTCCTTCTGTTCTCACCAAACAATCTGTTTTTATCAATACCAGTTTACGAGTACATACAGGAGAACCCATAATCTGATTGAACAATTTGACAGACTGACTGAGTCTAACCCGTAAGATTTCTATTTGGTGGGAACAACTGATATCCATGATGATATTTATTCATGAACATTGCCACAATGCTACAACATATTTCTTGTCAAGACTTTCTAATGCAACAACTCTGACACGTTAACCACAATGACTCATAGCCTGGTACATAGTAGTTACATTTATTATTATTATAAATTATTATTATTATTATTATTAATTAAAATATTTGGAAACATACCTCAACCACTCTCCACCATTTAAAAATGAAATGTGTTCTGCAATATGAAATAAAAATAGTAAAAAGTGTGTCAATAATAATGTAAATGTGACATCTACAAATTAGAATAAAAAATGGGAATTTTAAGATAAAACATGCATCCTACAGAAAGTGTTCTAGCATTCAGACATGCTTTGAAAAAAAAAATAAATAAAATGAATAGATAACTACAATTGTATCTTGGAAAGCCTGATAGCATGCCAACCCTGTGTATTTAACATGCTTCTCGTTATTTACAGTGTGTGGCTCTCAGCTGCTTTTCATATCTATGTTGCTCATGCACGGTTTGCTGTGTGATTCTGCGTGCTGCAGATGGCCGGGTAGCGAGATGGCTGTGTACTCCGGTCCTCCTACCCAGATGGTAGCAAGTGGAGAAATCACTCAAACAGTAATCATCCTGGAGACACCTGGAGAACCAGAGCAAGAGCGAAGATGGGAAATGTAAACCAAGTGCTAAGTGAACCACTCAGTCAGCCTAATAAGGACCCAAATTATCTTGTGAATGAAGGGTGCGCTCACCGACCCTCCCACTCTATAGAATGCACACTATAAAGTAAAAAAGGTTCTGCAGTGTTGATTATAGAACTGCATTAAACCACAGCAATGTCATTTGATTGATCTAACACATTTTCTACTCCATTTAATGATAGCTGTCTATATGGTGCTGCACGCAATTTAATATGAATACAGGCACAGTCAATTTGTATCTATCATTAAAATGACTGTGTCCTTATGTGAGCACATGTACAATTCATATTTAACGCAGCTAGAATGCATCTCAAAAAAGAAACATTTCTCAACATGGTTGTCTCTCAGTGTGTCTGCCAGTAGCTGCCTCTCTGGCAGTAACTTGGCACAGAAGAACTACCCGATGACCCAACTCAACCCAGCCTGTGATTGTACACACTAAAAAAATGCTGGGTTGAATTTTTAACCCAGCATTGCTAACATGGTCAGAATGACAGATGTTAAGCAGGTATAATGTTAACCATGTCAACAATCTTAGTTTAGCATGTTTGTATGCTAATATTTGCTAATTAGCACAAAACACAAAGTACAGCTGAGGCTAATAGGAATATCATTAGCTTCGCAGGTATTTGGGCATAAACCAAAGTATTGGACAAATGGAAATTTTGCCCTGATGATGGCACGAGAAAAGAAAAGTCAGGGGATCACCAAAGTGATTACAATTCATCTTGAGGGGGACATTAATGTGTGTACTAAATTTCATGGCAAACCATCCAATGATTGTTAAAACATTTCCCAATCGGATTTCTGTAGATTGGAATTGCATTTCAAACTACCTTGAACAGGACAGATGCTTGGATCCGATTTGCAAAAATCACATTTCATGGGGTTTTTTGCTGTCCAGACTAATTTTTTTTTTCAATCTGGATACAATATGGATATGCCAAAAAACAGATTTGGGCTGACAGTCTGAACAAAGCCTAAAAGACCACTAAACCACATCCTCTTACTTGCCCAGCTGCCCACATCCAGTTGGGAGAAGCTCTGAGTAAATCAAAATGTTATTTGAAATGTAATGCTCATTTGAGTCGCATTCAGTTATTACCTTGCGCTCACGGCATTTAACCTTTACAAGCAGTAGCGCATGATTTGTGGCCTTTTCTTGCCACAGACTTTTGTCTCTCAGGCAACATCCAAGCTGCCTTACCTTTTTGGTGGAGGTTGTTGGGGCTGTATGAAGCTTGTGAGGAAGACTGCAGATGCTACATAGGGCTGAAAATAGTCCCTGAATTTCTTTGGACTTTCGGGTTAAAAAATAATTTAACAGTTTTTATTTACAGATAATTCTCATTAAAAGATGCTAGAACTTGTATATACTTAGTTGTTTTTTTTTGTTTTTTTTTTTGTTTTGTGACTTCATTGTTTCCTTCCCACTTCTGAAACCAAACCTACACCCTTATCTGCACCAGACATGTTTCAACTACATGTTTGTTTTCTTCAGATATCTGTCAGATGGAATACATTTGCTACAATTTTAATCAATACCAATGTGTACATAATCCTCATAATGGCTTGCACTTCACTCACTCTATGCACATAACTGTGACTGAAGCGTCTTTTTAGATTTCAAGTCTAAACTAAGTAACTACATTAATTGTATTGGGCTGTGAGTGCTGTTAAAAGGTGCTCTTATGAATCACTGGTGGGTCAAGACTTTGTGCGCACGCACACATGCACATACATGCACACACACCACACACATGCACACACGTCAGAATAGCATTAATTTACCATTTCTGTCATATCTACTTTAGTTGCTAACATTACAGTATCTTACAGTTTCTTACATTCCTGTGTTTGAAATTTTGATTTAAAAGATAAATAGACCTACCAGTCATAACAGAGTGGCGCCATACAAATGTAATAAAGCTTCCATACATTATTCTTTGAGTCCTCAAAAAGAAATTGTATCTGCAAAAGTAGGCTACATACAAAAGAAAACAATGCACATTCAAAAATACAGTCACAGTATAAAGTACCAACAAAATTAAAATAAATAAACCCATGTGGACAAGAGCCTACCTCTGATTGGACAGATAGCCAATCATAGTTTAGGATAATGGGGTGGCACCTAGAGTGGCCAATCAGATTTCAGTGGTGGCTTATGCCAATGTAGTTCATGAAAAAAAATTGTAGTTCTATGTGCATCACAAACCCATCATTTTACCAGTGCAACAACAACCAATTCCAACTTGTTTGTAGTACTGTTTTGTAGACTTTGAAGGAACAGGAAAATCCGAAAACTACATTATAATCTTGAGCATGGAAATTCATTATCGACTTTAGGATTAGTAGTGTGTGACGAAATAATCTCAATTTAAAGTCCAGTTAGTTACTTTTTTGGAGTCATCTCGTGTTCTTTCACATGCCTAAGATTTTCATTATAAACATTAGAAGCATAAGACAAGTAATGCTTGGATTAGTGAAAACCATTAATAGACTGGTGAGGAGGGCACAGGTTGAAAATTCACATAATTCTTGATTTGCCATTGTTTTTCCAATAGTAGTATAATTTCTACAATAAAGCTAGTATTTATATGTGCAATCACTTACTGTGTGTTGGAGAGGCTTGGTATGTTGAAGTTATTGTTTCATTTGTCAAGCTTTATGTTAGCCTTGGAAGCTGACAACAATACAGTGCCATCAGTACCTTAAAATTTAATTTACCTTTCCTGCCTTAGCTTAGCAGTACTTACATAACTGTGTTGTTTAACTCAAAGAAAGAGTAACAGATGTTGAGTTTTGCGGCTGTCAAACAACATTCTTCTTCATTGAGATAGGCCAAACAACATGCCATGTTTCATTTTATGCTAATGTGGAGCATATGCATGGCAAAGAGTAAGTGAACTCCTCTCACTGTACAATATGAGTATAAATAGAGGTAGCTGCTGTCTCTCTACAGGTGGATGGGTTGGGGGTGTCTCTCAGGGGTCTCTGTGTGTGTGTGTGTGTGTGTGTGTGTGGAGCCTTATTAGTTTCTAACTGCAGCTGTCTGTCCGTTCATCCTTTGATAACACCTCTGTCAGTGCTGTCATAGCTTCACTGCAGTGTCTAAATTCAATTCAATTCAATTCAGTTTTATTTATATAGCGCCATATCATAACAAAGTTATCTCAGGGCACTTTTTCTAGTAGAGCAAGTCTAGACCGACTCTTTATATTTACAGAGACCCAACCTTTCCCACCATGAGCAAGCACTATGCGACAGTGGCAAGGAAAACTCCCTTTTAACAGGTAGAAACCTCGAGCAGAACCAGGCTCTAGGTGGGCGGTCATCTGCCTCGACCGGTTGGGTTGAAGGGGGAGGGGGGGAGCAGGAGAGAGAGAGCAGGAGGAAAGAGAACATACAGCAGCACAATACAGTTTCACACAGAGATGTAATGCAATGGCCGCGGCAATGGCATGGCTGTCAACACCAACAGAAACAATACTAAGAGCAATATTACAGCAGCAGTACTAATAATAATAGCAACAGCAGCTGCAGCAGCGGGTGCAGAGGAGGAGCACGGGGGCAGCAGACGGCCGCAACCATAGATCCAGACCCTACAGCTCCGGAGGCAGAAACACCTGCAGAAAGCAACAGAAGGAGAGAAAAAGGGGAGAGAAAGCACACAACTACGGGAAGAAGTTGAATTAGTAACAAGCATTGATGGGATATGAGGGCTTACAGATGGAGAGGAAGAGGAAGAGGAGGAGAGAGGAGCTCAGTGCATCATGGGAAGTCTCCCGGCAGTCTAGGCCTATAGCAGCATAACTAAGGGGTGGCTCAGGGCTCACCTGAGTCAGCCCTACTATAAGCTTTATCAAAGAGGAAAGTCTTAAGCCTACTCTTAAATGTGAGGAGGTTGTCCGCCTCCCGTACACAAACTGGGATCTGGTTCCACAGGAGAGGAGCCTGATAGCTGAGGGCTCTGGCTCCCATTCTACTTTTAGAGACTCTAGGAACCACAAGGAACCCTGCATTCTGGGAGCGCAATGCTCTAGTGGGGTAATAGGGTACTATGAGCTCTTTAAGATATGATGGTGCCTGACCATTTGGGGCTTTGAAGGTGAGGAGAAGGATTTTAAATTCTATTCTGGATTTTACAGGGAGCCAGTGTAGAGAAGCTAATATTGGAGAGATATGATCTCTTTTCCTGGTTCTTGTCAGTAAACGTGCCGCAGCATTCTGGATCAGCTGGAGAGTCTTAAGGGACTTATTGGGGCAGCCTGATAGTAGAGAGTTGCAATAGTCCAGCCTAGACGTAACAAATGTATGGACTAGTTTGTGTCTTCACTGTTCACTCATTGTTTTGTGCCAGATGAGGCTGACATGTTTGGGAGTCACAGCAGGACAGTGGTTAGTTACCAAGGAACAAATCAGGAACTAACTGCTAATTAATGAACAGCTTGTGCATGATAGTTGCTGAATACCAGTTATCAGTATGTAATGATTAGCTTATACGTATTTGTAAATCTGGATACTAATTAGTATCACAGTTTGAATAAACACCTGGTTATTTGTTCTTTTGCATTATTCTTGTGTGGTCCATTCATGTGCTGCTGCTGTGACATGAGAATTCCCCCTGGGCATAATCTAACCTGCCTCCCAATTTGATACAGCACCACCCAAGTGGACAGAGATCAGCAGGTGGTGAGAGAAAGCAAGATCTGCATCAGCACCTGGACCAAATGGCATACCCTACAGGGTATATAAGAACTGCACCATGGTGCTGAAGCAACTGTGGAGACTGATGAAAGTCGCCTGGGAAACCCAATCTTTCCTATCGGCATGGGGCAGAACTGTAACCACCTTCATTCCAAAAGAGAAAGATTCCCGGAACATTACCCAGTTTAGAGGCATTGCCCTACTTAATGTGAAAGGGAAGATTTTCTTCAGGGTTGTGGCAAGATGCAAGACCAGCTACTTCCTGTCTAACAACTACATTGGGGGTACCAGGGTTCCCTGGCTGTGTCAAACATTCTGCCATGATCTGGGAGCAAATCCAGACAGCCAAATGTGAGAAATCAGATCTCGAAAAAGGCATAGCAACGGGTTGTTCGATCTCACCTATCCTGCTCACAGCAGCCTTTGAAATCATGCTGATTGATGAAAGACAGATGGTCCGAGGAGTGAGATTCCAGTCAGGACAGTCAGGTAGCCTTAAGAAGCTACATGGACGATGTCACCACACTCCTGCAGACAGCGGCTTGCATGACCAGGCTCCTGAAAAGACTGGAGGAGCTCCTCATTTGGGCAAGGATGAAGATCAAACCAGCCAAGTCTCGGAGCCTATCAATCCGGAAAGGAGCCAGGAATGACAACATCTCTTTCTCTGTTGACGGGTGGAAGATCCCACTGATGGTAGAGCAGTCAGTGCGAAGTCTTGGGAGGCTTTATACTGCTAATATCGCAGACAAAAACACCTTTCCTCTGTCATGACGCAGCTCTCTGAAGGTCTGGGGAAGATAGACCAGAGCCACCTCCCGGGAAAATTCAAGGTCTGGTGCTACCAATTCACCTTGTACCAATGCCTCATTATTGTCTGAGATATCCTCAACAACAGCACTGAAGATGGACTTAAAAGCCAGCAATTACATCTGCAAATGGCTAGGTCTTCTTTGGTGCCTCTCCAATGCGGCCCTGTTTGGAAAAAACACACTCCAGCTACCCATGAAATCGCTCAACTTGGGCTACAGGCAGGAGAAGGTGAGGCTCATGTTCGAGCTGAGAGACTCACCTGACCCATTAGTAAAGAAAGCCAAGGCCCCAGTTGTACAGGGCGCAAGTGGAGGGCTGAACAAGCAGTCAACCAGGCTATCAGCCAGCTGAAGCATGAGGGGATAGTCGGGTGGTTGCGGCTAGGCAAGGCAAGGCTTGGGTGGGGACCAGCTCCCAAGATGTGATCCAAAGCCACAAAGAAGAAGAGGAAAGAGTTACTAGTCTCTAAAGTGACCAGAATGGCGGACGAGACATACAAGATCAGAGCTGTGAGTCTGTGGAAGATCCCACAAGCAAGACTGAGCTTCCTCATTAGGTCCACATATGACACCCTCACATGTCCCAAAAATGTACATCTCTGGTATGGCTCAGAAGTAAACTGCCATCTCTGTGAGGCACAGAACCCCGGCTTGCAGCACATTCTTTAGGACTGCAAGTCAGCTTTGACCCAGGGCCGATATGGATGGCGCCACGACCGGGTCCTGCAATAACTGGAAGAGGTTTTGGAGGCATGCAGACTTCAAATGAATAAACCCAGCCTGTCAACATCCCAATGGCGGTACACTTCATCAGGCAAGGAGCTGGAGCACAGAACATAAACCAAAAGGAGTGGTCTGTCCTGACACCTGGATGTGAGTGGAACATGAGAGGCAACCTGGACCAACAGCTGAAGTTCCCATGTGAGATCACTACAACTTCCCTATGGCCAGACATTGTCCTGAAGTCCACCTCTGCCAGGAAGGTGATCATGGTTGAACTCACTGTACCATGGGTGGAAGGTATGGAAGCAGTTTTCAAGAGGAAGAAGGAGAAGTACAGTGAGCTGTCTGTGGCATGCACAGAAGCAGGGTGGAAGGCATCCAGCTAATCGGTGGAAGTTGGCTGCAGAGGCTTCATTGGAAAATCAACACAATGATTGCTGAAGGCTCTCGGAATTAGCGGGTCCAGGCAGAAGAAGGCACTCAGGGAACTGGCTGAAGAGGCGGAGCAAGGGAGTTTCTGGCTTTGGCTCAGAAGTGGGGTAAGCAAGGATCTTCGGGTCAGCTGCAGGGAGCTGTACCGCTGCCCCACCACCTTGAGATGTTCTGAGATTAAAGGGGCGAAACATCTGTGTAGGGTGGCTCCCAGCTGACGACCCTGCAGCTGGCCTGATGGCACTGGTGGAGGTACAGGCAGCAATGCTCAGCAGGTAGTGGATATCTATCTATCTATCTATCTGCATAGGGTGATAAAAGCACACCTCTCATCAGCGACATTTAGTGTCCAGCCGATTTGCTCCCACAAATGGAGACTGTCCTCCCCAAAAATATGGCTATATAGGTCATGCAAGCAGCTTATTATGACCCATATTTACATTTATTGTTAGGTGCTGACCTCTAGTGGCTGTATGACAGAAGCAAAGGCAGAAGTCTGGTGAGGTAGTATAAAACAGAGTGCGCGAAAGGAGGTGGCCTGGGTGGATGGATGGGTCAAACCCAAGACTTTCACTTTCGCTGTTCATGTCCCGTGTGAAACCAAAAGTCAGCATTGACTTATTTTAACTTAACTAACTTAACTTACGTAACTTACTTATTTTAACCCAAACCATGATCTTGTCCTAACACTAAACAAGTAGTTTGGGTGCCTAAACCTAAACAAGTAGTTTTGGTGCCTAAACCTAACCAAACTGCGACCGTTTCACAATGTTAAGCACATGTTTATTATTATTACCATGATGATGAAAGCCTGGTACGCCTATATATGTCGTTTTGGTAGTTATTGTGTTACAGTCTGTCTCTCTGTCCCTCCCCTCCAGCCAAATTTGTGTTTTCCCAGTTCTATTCTTCATTAGTCCACAAGATGCCCTCAGGCTTTCTCTTCTAATTCAAGATCCTCCCACTCTCATTTGCATTTCAATCACCTCATTCCTCTCACCTGAGTTTCCCTGCCCGTCTTCCCACCTGCACCTCATTGCCTCATCAGTTACTCCCTACATTTACCGGTTCCCTTCCTTTGTTCTGGGTCAGTTCATCCTGGTTTTCTGGAGTCCTGATTTCCATGTGTTGTGTTGCTGTCTTGTTTTTTGGATGTTTACCCCCGTGCTTCTGTCTCCTGGACCAGCCAGTTACCTGTTGCCTGCCTGCCTGCCTACCAGTACCTGCATGTAAGCTAACAGAGTACAACTAAATCCTTGAACTGCTCCAGTCTGTCTGTGTTGTCTGCACTTGGGTCCTATCCTTGCTACCCACCTTAACACATTGGCAAACTACCTATTCTGTAGTTTTGGGAGTCCCTGACAAATTACCTATTCTGTCGTTTAGGTATGAGGATGCACAAATGGACTTTTCTGTCTCTGTTATAATCTGTCTGAGATATCATGAAGCTCAGGATTGACAGATACGGCCACAACAAGCTTCTCCTCCATTTTCTTGGTTACCAGGTTGACGAGTCCCACCCCACCTAATATAATATGATTAGTTGCCTGGGGAGGAGTGATGACACCAGCGCCTTTCTGAAAAGTTCAGAGATATTCAACTAGAAGCCCTCAGAGTGGCCACACAGAAAAAGTCAGAGCGCTCTGAAAAAAGGGTGCAGGGCTTTTTCACAAGCCACAGACAGCAGAATTCTCATATTCTGTTATATCAGGGGTGGAAGTAACAAATTATAATTACTCTTTATATTTACTTTTTTTTTTGTGTACTTGTACTTCTGAGTATTTTTTTAAAATCTGTAATTACTTTTACATATTGTACTTTGCTACATTTCAAGTCACCTCCGTTACAGAGTAAGAACAAAAGTCACATTTAAAAGTCGTGATAAACTGTGTGAGAAAGAAACGAAAGAAATGAGCCAAATCAGCAGCTGCGGCAGAGAAGAAGCTGCTGGTGTGTCTGCGGCCGCAGGAGAGCAGAACTCCATGTCCAGAGAGGTGACACTCTGCGCTCAGCTGGCATTCTGTAAAAGATGCAGGTTCTGAATGTATACTTCACTGGCATTATCCTTATTGTAACCCACCTGGGAGTTAAGTGCACACTGAACCAGTATAATCTAGATTCGTAGGGAGGGATAATGAACATGAATCAGACACCACAATGAGTAAACAGAACAGAGGTAAGTTTAGCACAATCATTGTATTGACACCAGAGACCAGACGAGAGTGTTTGTTTTTGACTGAACAGAAAGAAAAGTGAAGTAAAGAGAGCATAAAAATGTACAGTACGTATTCTTTTTTACATTGTGCCTTAGTCTTTTCCACCTTACAGTCCTGAGAACTTCCGTTTTATTGACTGGATATGCAGCATTTGTTTTTGAGCTTTGTTGGTTTTTGGCTTTGCATTGTTTGCAGCGTGTTTGCAGTTAATGTATTTGTTTTAGTTTTCTGAAGCACGTTTTTTCATTTGCAGCATTATTCTGTTGTATTTGTTTGGCTTTTCTTATGTGTTTGTGACTTTGCATCGTTTCTGAAGCTGCAGCACATTTCTCCTAATGGAAATGTTTTGGGCCGTTGTAGAGCGTTTGCCCTTGTCGGCCACCATACAATACTGCCACCGTGGGCTTATGTACATCAACAGCACAGTAATGTACAGAATCAAGCTAGTTTCATAACCCATGAAATTCAGCTAAATAATTCCCATCTGTTCACACAATGTACACGCCTACTCATATTACACACAAATATGCCCATTCGCCTCTGTCATTAGAGAAATACCAAAATATCATAACTTTATGTTACAACTCAGTGGCTAAAGCACCATGAGGGCTATGCTAGTTCACAGAACAATTGGCTAGTGCGCCATGTGCAGCAGATGCTTTAATGTTCAGGATTCACCCAGAAAAGAAAAGGATAAAATGAAGATCAAATGTTCTCAGGGTCGCTGAACTCTTACTTGCTCAAATAGTTTTTACTTTTACTGTACAGTACTATATCAAGTACAAGTAACAAGTAATTTCACTTTGTAATTTCAGTGTCTCTGCTGTTCTCTTGCTATGCTCCGTTTTTTTCCACACTTGACCCGTCTCCCTAGCCTGAGAGAAGAAGGCGGGACTGGGATTGTTTTACACCAATAGAAATCAATTGGTTTTCCAATGGGTTATATTATACATTGCATTATCCTTTATAATGCAATGCATTATCCTTTATAATGCAATGTATAAAGAATGACTATCTGTTAAGGTCAGCATTATTGTACCTTGGCATGGGTAAAAATGGTTGCATCTACCTTAACCCAGTAAGCATGCTCCAGTAAGTGACCCAAATCAAACACACCCACAATGTCACATGACCATCAAGTGCATGCTGGGTCTGGCTAAAATGCTCATGGTGGATCCTCCAGCAGTGACTTCTAGGTTCACTGAGGAACTTCTACCTTCAGTGAGGTGTGAGTCCTTTCTTCTGTTTTTGACAATAATCCCTGTCAAGTTGTGACTGCCGAGCACTCATTCCGCTCAAAATCATTGAAAACTCTGAGAAGGGCAGTGGAACAAGAGAGGCTAAGTGGATGTTACAGGAGTTTAATACTAAAATCTACTCCACAACAGGCTTAAGTCCATGTAAAATCACTGGTTTCAAGTCAAATTAGATTTTGTCAAGGCTAAAGTCATCAGATTTATTACTTGAGTCTGACTTGAGTCCATACCTCTGTTAGATAGAGATAGAGTCTGTTAGACCCTCCCTGCTTGGTAAATGCCAGCATATTTCAAACTCCAGAGTCAGTTTTTTTTTTTACGGATGCAGCCTTTTAAAAGCAGTGCTGCTTTATTATTGGAATGCGGTTTTAAAGCATGCATTCGCAGTTTCTCTTCACTGAAGATGTGGTTCAAAGTCCTGATGTGAACAGTGAATGATGTAAATTATTTTGCCTCTCCTGTCCCTAATTCGTCTTTCTGATGCATTATTTGATGACCCTCCATCTGCTCTTCATTTTATTCTCATGACATTTTGCCTTTATTAGACAGTTCTCAATACAGAGTGACAGGTGGAGGGAAACAGGAAGAAAAAGGACACATGTCCCTCACTGTACAGTTCATTTCCATGGTATGCCAACAGGACGGCCTGTCATCTCTTGTTTTTGGGGAGTAGGTGAAGGTCAGATAGGAGTTGCGGCTGCCTCCTGTCCTGTTCAGACACCAGGGATAACGAGGGGGAGACGACTCCATTACCGGCCTTCCCTACTCTCAAGGTCTCCTTTGCTCCGGAGCATGACAGCTGGCAGCAGCAAATCGATACACAAAACACAGGAATCCTGGCAAGACGAATGGACTGGGAACAAGGACGTGAAGTGGGAAATGGATTTTTAAGTCACCCTGAGAAGGATTTGCAAGTGGCATTTAAAACAGGAGGACAGAGTGAAAGAGAAGGTGCTCAGTCTCAGTTGGAGTCACACCATTGTAACGCCATGAGAGCTTTGAGTTAAACAAGCAACACTGGACTGATGGACTTAGTGCAGCTGAGGTAATATTACTGTCATTAGGAAACTTGCTTTTTTTGAGATGAGGTTTTATGAAAGCTTATTGTTGGCACGTACGAATATTTCTTTCTTGAAGATAACCTACCAGGAGTCTCTGATAGGAGACATTCTGTCCTCTTGCAGTAATTAATTGAGTAAATATTGATATTTGTTCTTGGAGCTTTTTTTCACTTTCACTGTATTCAGAAATTTCTCAACAATTTCATCTAAGAGGTTTCTTAATTATATTACAGCCACAAGAAATTCTGAGTACCATAAGAGTGTGGGAGGAAATGTGCTAGTAAAGAGCAAAACACAGGCTGCCACGGAACTCAGAAAACATGCACAAGTAGAAAAGATGCATGGTTAAAACAGCAGGGTGTAGAAGATTAATTTTCCTTTAATCGCTGGTTGAAGTGCGAAGGGATGAATTAAAACTTTGCTTAAACAATGAGGACATCAGGGTGGTATGGCTGAATCAGTAATTAACTTATGCCTGTTAAGCAGTATGTGTTTCTGTATGTCTGACTCAAGATCACTGACACTCAAAATGCCATACAGTATCACCATTACTTCACATTTTGAATTCAGTTTCAAGAAATAGCTTGATTAATGACACTATTTCTACACTTGACTCCTTCCTGACTGTTTTTAGTAGCTCTGTACAATGTTCCTGTGACATTTTACTCACCACTTCCATTGCTAACAACTGGGAAAGCCAGTAGCCACAGCTTTACAGAAGTCCAACAGGGAAGCTACACAAGAAATTAGACCAACAAACCTGTTTTAAATTTAACAAAAAATATGTAAACCAGGATACTGACTGCAAACAACACAGTCACGTTAGTTTCACTTTCAAATGGGTGACTTATTTACTCTTACTAACATAGCTGGAAAGGAATACTTTAATGTTTTGGGAAATATGCAACCAACCCAACCCTTTGACCTGCATGCTGTTTTGGAGTTAAACCGAAGGGGCTTGAGAGGCGGAGATGTAACTTAACAGACATACAAATCGACATCATGTGAAGAACTATTTTAAATACAGCTGCTTGGATTACAATAGGCTCATGCTGTTCATATTAGCAATTTTAGCTCCACTTGTCTCCACTTTCCTAATTATGGGTTCGTGTGTGTGTGTGTGTGTGTGTGTGTGTGTGTGTGTGTTCGTGTTCAAAATCGTAAAAAAAAAAGCAGTATTGTCTGTTTAGGCGCTGGTAGATAACTTCACTGTACCACTGAGCCGAAGAATGACTGAGAGACACTGCTCAGCGACAGACTCTCGTTCAGCGAGCTAAGACAGTAGCACAAAGATCTGGTTTTTATATAGTGGGGCGGGGGGTTCAGGCCTGCCCAAAGAATCCTGAACACAAAAATGGTGAAAAACAGTTTAACGGTCTAACTCCACAATTCAGTACTACATAGTTCAGTCTTTTCACATGTTTTCAGCAGTTATTTTCTAAGATATAGATATGGATGGATGGATGGATGGATGGATATAGAGATGGATGGATATAGAGATGGATGGATAGATAGATGGATATAGAGATAGATGGATATATATAGAGAGATAGATATATAGATAGAGATCTATCTAGATAGAGATAGATAGAGATCTATATATATATATATATATATATATATATATATATAGAAACAAATCTCTGAATTTCCTTTACACAGACTTTAAGTGTGCATGGGACTGATTTCAGTTTTTAAAGGGAAAGTTCACACAAACTACAAAACATTTTTTTTTTCGCTCCCCATTAGTTGTATCTATCTGTACAGATGCTGTTCAGGTTTTGAGATATCTGTATCTGAGATTTCTGACTGCACACTAATACAATGGAGGTGGATGGAATTGGAGTTTGTGGTGTTCAAATAAATTTACAATAATTCCACAGCAACATCTATTTTAGAGAGCTGTTTAAAAATGTTATCCGATTTAAGCAACACAGCACTGAGTTAGATATGTGCCTTTATTAATTTGCCATTGTGTGCCAACCACAGAAATAGCGTTGGCCAGTTTCATTTATGTGATGCCAACCCTGTGGACTGAGATTTATATGAATTTAAATGAATAAAAATAATTTCAAACAACTAAATGCCAATGCATTCTGGTCCTGCTTTGAAAACTTTGAGGGTTTGCTTTTGAAAAAATGCTTGAAAAATTGTTCCCCACAGACTGAAAAAACCTTAAAGCTGCATTAATTGATTTTTTAGTCATTTAGGAAATAACATTGGCATGGTATCACCTAATAAGGTTGTTATGGTGGCAAACAGATGCTAAATGCTCCACTACAGTATGTTCACCAGCTGGTAGCTAACTTTGTCTGTCTGCTGGTTGGTGCTGAGCAGGAAGTATACAGTTGGTTTTTCCAGGGATTTTTGCTGAAAACTACCTGCTGCAGCTGAACCATGTTAACACGAACATTTCTGGCAGCTACGAAGCCCTCCCCTGTCCCCATTTTGGTCAATCAAACCATATTTCCATGCTTCTCCTGCCTACTTACTCCCAGCTAATTAAAAGGGTCAAACCATCATCAGTTAAAGTATGGACAGATGAAACTACAGCAGCTCTACAGGACTGTTTTGAGTGCACAGACTGGCATATGTTCAGAGAGATAGTGATGTCATACAATACATCAGCAAATGTGTTGATGATGGGGTGATCACAAAGACAATAAAATCATTCCCCAACCAGAAAGCCTGAATGAAAAGCTGCCTTTTGGTCAGGTGACAAGGAAGCATACAGCACCGTTAGAGCGAGACTGAAAGCTGGCATCAAGGCAGAGACATCAGGACAAACTGGAGAGAGACATCAACTCCAACAACACCAAAGAGATGTGGCAAGCAATCCAGACCATCACAGGCGCCCCCATCATGGGCGACTGTCAGTATCTACAGCGGATGTGAGAAGAATCCTGCTGAGAGTGAATATGAGTAAATCTGCTGGGTCTGATAACATCCCTGGTCGTGTACTAAGAACATGTGCCAATCAACTACTTGATGTCATTACTGACATTTTTAACATATCACTGCAGGAGATTGTTCCCAGCTTTAAGTTTGGCATTATGTGGAGTACCAAGGCTGGGATTGACCTGCACAGGATGGTGATGGCTATATTTTTCCTTTATCAAAAATCTAGTGTCAAGCTGACAAAAAAGTAAGATGTGCAATAAATATATACCATAATTAAAATTTTAAAAAGCTGTGCACAATCTGTGTACACACCAACCTAGGTTGCCATCCTCACTCAGTGCCCCCTTGGCACCCCATTAAAAAGATCCTGGAACCACCACTGCTTTAAGACGTTAGAAGAGAAAGGCATGAGATGACAAGAGTCAGCCTTACTCTGCTCTCTTAATGTTTAAATCCTAATGTTTAACTCGGACGTTTCTTCTCTTAGACAGAAGTAAAACAGCAGGCAACATGACGTTCACATTTAACTTATTTATTATTAGCAAACCTCATGCGTGAAACGCTCAAAGTTTTCATTTTTTTACATTTAACAAAAGTTGGAAAAGAAGGAGCTTATTAATTATTAATAAAGGCAGTTTCTTATTTAAAACAATTCAAAGCACCACCACCTTCACATTTAAACACAGACATAAGCACTTATACAAACATGCATGCACACATTCACCTTTTCCACTACATCTCCCACAAGCAAATTTTACCCACATGTGCATGTACACAACCAGACACACACATGCACACTAAGTTCTTTCTTTTTTTTTTTTTTTTTTTTTTTTTTTGTCACCCCATGCCCTAGCAGGATTTTCCAGCTTCTCCTTTCCCTGGACCTCATCCATTATCACACACCTACAGGAACACAATCTCAGTTAGTAGTGCTCTTATCCTGGCTCTGTCTGCTCCAAGCTATCTCTACAGGATGGCCAGACCCCCAAGTGTTGGTCATTTCAAACACACACACACACACACACACACACACACACACACACACACACACACACACACACACACACACACACAGGGATCCCTTAAGCTGTATGATCAGGTAAATCACAGTGTCACTGCTGGCACCCCTACCACTGCAGACTGAAATCTTTGCATTTTAAAGTTCTTCTAATTAATGTAATCTAATTTCCTCCTGTCCAGTTTCTCAATGGTGTCAGCATTCTTTAGAAAAATTACAAAGTACTAGCCCAGTCTCCCTAAGAAATACATTAATCGGATGATTCTGCAGGACACAATTTATTTCCACTAATCAATGATCAGTGCCAGTGCAGGATGTAGCATTTATGGTATGCGAAAAGTGAAGGTGTAGAGATTGTGGTACCTTGTCGCTGGGGGAGGTGGTTTGTGTCAGGTCTCAATGAAGAATTAAGAATGGCTTTTTAAAAATATTTAACAATAAGCTAAGTTTTGTTACACTGAATGTTAAACACGTCTAAGAGTCTACAGCCATGCTAGCGCCACTGTGAGGCTGTTTTTAGGCTAAATGCTAATGTCATCATGCTGACATGCTCACAATTACTGTTTCCATCCACGTGAGTGAAAATGCCAGAAATAAAAGAAAAAGTAACTTGACTGCGGTGAAAAAGTTGATAATAAAAGCATAAAAAGTGCAATGAAAACGGACATACCAAATTAATCATGACATACATGAAGCATGTGACTTAAACATCACACAAGCTTCCACTAAAGCGACAAAAAATTGCAGCACATGAAAACATCAGATTTGTGTGGAGCGATGAGGAGACTGTAACCTTCCTCAAATTAACACATGAATGATAAGACCCAATCAGGAAGCGAACGTGGGTGTTTGCGTCATTGTTTTAAAAAGTATCCGTGTCCGCCCGTCCTCACTGAAACGCAATCCCGGAGTTTTCAAACTAAAACGGGGTCAGCAGCGTTTTCAAAAGTCTCAAATGCTGTAGTAGTGTGGACGCTAGCTGTAAACGTAGTAAAAGTTATGCGTTTTAAAACGAAAACATATTTGTGTGGATGTAGCCACCCCTACAACCCCGCCCCTAGCATGGCTAAGAAAATGTCACTTAACTGTTTTTGTAGAAATCTTCCATTATCAGTGTTCTGTTATTGGTGTTGTGCTCATTGATGGGTATTTCTGGTGGGTGGAGAAACAACCAACCAATCAGAGCTTTGTGGGATGTGGGATGAAAGCCCCAACATACCCAAACAAGTGTTTGCAGTTATTTTGCCTAACAAGCTCTCCTCTCAGGACTGTGTCAGCATGTATCACCTGTGCTTGACTGACATTTGTCTCACTCTCCTGTTAGCGTTGTTGCACCAGTTGGGGGAGGGACAACATACATGTTTTCAGCTGTGTCAGAAATCACTCACTCGTTCACTACTTACAATATAATAGTTAGTTAATAATTGTGAGCAATAAATTGAGAAGACACTAATTATCATCATTTTGCCTGATCAGTGACAGGTGTAGAGTCGCACATTGATAATTTCTTATACATGAAATGTTGTGGATTGCATTGTGGGATTGTTAGCAGAAAGTGGTGTACATGCCATGGACACTACTTTTATTGTTCCATTGTGGGATTTTTGAGGGCCCTATGTATAAGATACATTTACACACTCAAATAAAATGGTGGACAGTAAATTTAAAGCACTAAATAGTAAATAGGGAGTGACTTTGGACACAGCCATCGCTCATATAAGTGGTGACATCATGTAATTTCCAGCATGGCTCCACCAAAGTTCCTGACTACAGGGCTGTGTCCATAATCATTCCCTTGTTCATTAATGTACTACTCCCTATAATACATTCAGTGGGACACAATATAGTGCACTAAACAGTAAAGAGAGAGTGATTTTTGACATAGGATAGGTCTAATCAGGCTACATAGATAGCTAGGAGTATGTATGAAAAACAGTGGCCAGAAAAATTGACACAAGCGTGGATGACATCATGGCACTGTATATGGGTGGGCAGCAGGGCCAGTATATATATGAGTGGCTGATGAGGGAATGAGGTGCAGGTGGGGAGATGGGCAGGGAAGCTCAGGTGAGGGGAATGAGGTGATTGCAGGGCAGATAAGAGTGGCAGGACCTGGAGTAAAAGGAAAAAAGTCAGAGGGCAACTGGTGGACAGGTAAAGAATAGCAATGGTTTGGTTTGGGGAAGTGGGAATGTTGCTGGAGAGAGCGACAGAGAGGCAGAATGTGACAGAACATATAAATTCAGTGGTTTAGTGCTCCTGGTGTGCAAAAAAGGAAGAGAGATGGTGGAAATTGCTACCACAATAGAAGTGGCTTGTCTGTTGCTAATACTGATACTAACAAAGACTATGAATCATGCACAAGCCAGATCTTTATTATTATGTCTTAAAGATGATAAATAGATCATCATTGCAGCCTGGAGCCAGGCTGCACGAGCTGCAGTCACAGCAGTGCTAATTAATGGCTTCTGCAACCATGTCACCCTCTGAGAGTTATTTCCCAACAGCATTGTTTGTATGGGTTAACAGCAGAGGAAAATGTGTCACCTCAAAATATCTGTCAACCTGGCTCATACAGTGAGCTCTAACAGTATCTGACAATATATTAGCAGGTTGGACATGCAGTACAGGGTGCAGATCAAATGCTCGGAGGAGAGCTTAGAAGAGAATTCAACACTTTGACAGATTCATTGTGAGTGGCCTCGGGCAAGCATCATACTGTAGTGTCAATGAGTCTTTATCGTTTAAGTTCCATATGAAACAGTAGTAGCCTACAGGCTAATCATGCTTTTCTAAACATATACAATCTTCATTAAAGTTTAATGGAGTGATATATACTGATATACTGTATATATTTATGATGGTGAAACAACCTATTGCAGCTTGTATATTGAAATAGAATGTGCGTTAGATTATTACCCTATCCTCATTATTTTACTGTACGGACAGCTGAACCCTGTACTATAAGCAGTATAAACTATAAACCAAGCACTAAACACATGCTGAGGAGAACCATTTCCAACTTTACCATACAATTGCATGTAAACAGCTTGCAACATGGGAAATAAATACTACTCGTACACCTTAGACTTTATATGAGTGACAGAAATGCCAGCAGACTCTGCGCAGCATCATGGATGTTGTGATATTCCTCTTGTTTAGCAGAGATTTCAACAATTAAAAACATGAGGATTCACCAAATGGTTTCATGAGTAGGAACATTAGTCCTATGTACGACCTTTGCAGTCATCAGATCTTAACTCAGTTGCACACCACAATGTAACTGTTTGGTTCCATGTCAACAATTTCTATTTCATACAGCAGGAGACAAGCTGTTTTCAGTTTTAAAGCTCTGATTAACCCCAAAACACTACCTGCCTAACACTAAATGGCAGCAACTAACTGGTGAACACAGTGGAGCATTTAGCACAGTCACATTTTCCAGAGTTGGTGGCCTATACCATGTGATTCAGATCAGTGTAACTGGTGGTGGTTAGTCCCCAAATATTAACTAGCCAATCTGTCCATTGTATTTGTCCATCAGTTTTTACAGGGCATGTCAAAAAATTATACTCCTCCCATAAACTGCCTGATTGTCTGAACCGTTTGACAGTAAACAGATAAAGCTTCAGAGAAAGAAACATCTGGAGAGTGAAGGGTGGATATCTGTTCATTAGTAAGATGGTGTAGCAGCTGAACTTCTGGCACGTGCAGTCCTTCAATGTTGCCAGTGGTCCACTGTTCCTCCACAACAAAGTCATCATCCATCCCTTGAGGGAACAAGGTGTCAATTACCCATCTCGTTAATAATGTAAATAGGGCCGGCCTACAACATCAACTTTCTGTTGGAGATGCTTGCAATTAATTACAGCAAACAGTTGATTTAAATGGAAAGGGCTCTGCCCTTTGAGGGAGCTATCAAACAATTCATGCATCAATGAGAGTTTTGCTACAACTCATCCACCAGCAAATCAAATACTGTTATACAGATACCAAGACAGATGTAAACATACATGAAAATTACATCTTGGCAAGCTCATGTATTAGCTATTATTACTATTAGCAGTATAGATATTTGATTAAGCATATTTTAACTAGGCGTAACTAAACGTTTTTTTTTTCTCCACACCTCATCATGATGTTGAAGATGGTGGAATCTTGTCCAGAGATGCAAAGGTGACTGGTTCCTCTCTGTCCGAAGCTTATGGTTGTTCCAACCCTGGTTGAATAAAGCTAGATGCCTCTGAAGCTGGGGCAAGAAACTCCAGTGGAGAGCATAAAGGTCAACCTCATCATCCGGGTTCAGTAGTCCCTCAGCTTCAAGATCATATAATATGTGATGGAACTTATCCAGAACATTTTCATAAACATCCCTCCACAGCCTCTCTATTCTGTAAAAAGACAAAAAATGTGCTTCACTTGTTGAAGCAGGTAGGTGATTAGAGTGAGCATGTTTAAGAAATTTTCTTTTGATATTTGCTTAAAAACAGATTGCTTGTTTTTCAAGAAATCATTTAATCTCAAAATAGTAATTTATTCAGAAATATCTACATTTATCTTTCTAAAAAGAAGATGTTTGGCATATACCCTGGAACTGGTTGGGCCAACAGCTCATAACAATGAATGGATAGGGAGAGTCACATATTCACTTACTTCCACACACTGCTATATTAACTGAACAAATCTATTACTAAAAGTTTGGTTGTTAAACAGTAAAGAGATTCGGGCAAATGAGGCTGCACGTATACTGATAGGGGACAATCTCCGTCAGCCTCCTACTACTTTATTATAGTATTGTTTTTAAATAATCAGAACACCACCAAATGAACAACACTTCAAGATTATAGTAAGCAAAGACTCTATTTAGAAATGACGCATCTGAACTCACAATGCCATCTAGTGGTCAATATTTTGTTAAACGTATTAGTATCAGAGCGAGTATCTTACCTGTTACCCCCCTTACCCTCTTCACAAAAAAGTTAGCAAAATTGTCCCTCTCTGTTACTTGAACATTTCTAACTGGCTTCTGCATCTCAAAGTCTTTGGAACAGTTTTACTCCTACCTGAATTGATGTATCTTACACATACAAGGATTTTGGTGTGTTCTGTGACGTTAATTTACAGTACCCGGAGTAAAGCTGCTATCCTACCTTTGGTTGTTAACACTTCGCCTGGTGATGTGGGAATGCCTGTCAGGTCCTCGATTTGAGAGCACGAACTGTGCGACCTCTACATTTTCTCCTCCCTTGTCAGATCTGAACGCGTGAAGGAACCCCATACTCGTTCACAGCTTTTAAGAAGCTCTGAGGTATGGTTGCTGCTCTGTTATTGGTAGCTGCTGTTAGGTAGACAATTAGATGGGTAAATCCATCAATGCTACCATGAACCACAAATCTCCATCTGAAAAAAAGTTTTGGGTGTGTGAAATTTAAAGAGAATTCACAACATACATGTGCAAGTGACCTTGTATGTGCAAAATGGTAATATATGAGCTTGTGGTTGCCATCAATATGCCACATGGCATTAGGTCCAGTGACAGAGTACTGCCGACGCCTTAATGTGCCAGAGAGGGCTCTTAATTGAATCCCTTCTGGATCCACTCTCCTGAATGACTCAAGCACCCTTGCATCTGCAATAAAGAAACACAACTTTAAGTGTGCTATAGGTAAGTTTTTAGATGATGTGAGGTAAGTAACACTGGTTTGATAAACAAATATTATTGGAGGATTTTCTTTTTAATACAAACATTTAAAATAATAACATTTGTGTTATACATTTTCCTGATCCAAAATTATGAAACTGGAGTATAATTAGCTTTTCCTTAAGTTTAATATGACAGTGTACTTACATTTTTAATGTATATAAACTGAAATTGAGTGCCCAAATTACATTTTTCAGCTTTACAATTGTAAAAACATTTGGAGAAATTATATTTTAGGACCCACCTTGAACTCGATTGTCCTGTGCATGCAAATGGCCCAGGAAAATCCAGAAGCCAGAGTTAGGGTACAGATCTGGGAAACAACAGTGTCCAGTTCCTCATCTGTGACCTCTGAGTATATGTCAGACACACTAGTGAAGAAAAATGCATTAAGTATTTTGGTGAAACATTTTAGTCTTACCTTCTCTGCCAGTTTAAAAAAATCAACATTACCAATTTCTCAACAGTAGGATTAAATGCAGGAGTGTAGCATTAAATTGCATGCATATAAACACTAGTGCAAAACTTACATCATTCCATGCTCTTTCATTCGTCAGCAAATAGTGCTCTGTGATACGCCGTAAAATTGAGCTATATCTCCTGCAGTGAAACCACTGAGGAGATAAGCTCTAATTTGGTCCACTGGAAGGTACACCATTGGGCGTCCCTGTGGACACATATATATCCAGTCAGTTTGCCAGCCAGTGGAGGGGCCAGGAGCACACAGGGGGCTCAGAGAAGTGGAGGGGCCAGCAGAAAACACAAAACGTTGGTTACATATTGTAACCCCAGATTCTATGAGTATAGGCACAGCCCTCTAAGGCTATCGCTAGTGGGTTTATCCCTCGCACGCATGCGCAGCACTGAAAAACTTAAGTCCATGCCCACCTGCGGTATGGGCCTCATCAACGGTCTCACCTTGTGTATAAATTGGACTGAGACCGGACAATCGGCTCCCAGAATAACTTTTCTTCAGCTATCCAGGTAGCCAGTGAGGCCCATATCTTAGAGGGCTGCGCCTATACTCATAGAATTTGGGGTTACAATACGTAACCAACGTTCTATTTCGTATAGGCTTCGCCCTCTAAGGCTATCGCTAGTGGGTTAAGGGCGAAGCAGGATATAGTCTATGCCTCACTGGGTCCATCCGGTACCACAAGCATAACACACCCTGATCCAATAAACGGAGAACAAACATTCCAAGCCATGGCGCTGCACAGACAACCTCACCACAGGCGCCCAAGTGACACAAGCACATTAGAACACCTGACATTCACCATGAGGGAAGGAAGGCCGGAAAACAATAGAATAAAGCCTACTGCTGTGACAAGCGAGGACGAAGGTTATGAACTGTACAGTCCAGCGAAAAACAGAGTAGGCCAAAAAACAGCTCTCCACATGCCAACAGGAAAGAGGGGAGAGCGCACAGACAAATCACTGAACCAATCACACTGACAAAACACTCAGTACAGAGTGCGTCATAGAAAAACGGGAAACATCCCGCAGATAAAAACGAATGAAGGAACAGGGAGAAGACCAAGAAGCTGCCATGCAAATGTCTTCCACCGTCATACCTCCATGCAGAGCCGTGGAAGACGAAATTCCTCTCGTGGAATGCGCCCTGATGTTCTCCGAGGGATCCATTCCAGAGGAAAGATACGCTTGTGAAACAGCTTCACACAGCCAGTGTGACAGACGCTGTGCAGACAGAGGAAGTCCCTGAGACTGCTCCCTGTAGTGTACAAACAAACGCTGGGAACGGCGCAACGCAGCCGTGCGCGCAACGTAGCAGGACAGCGCACGCACTGGGCAGAGGAGATGAGACGTGGCCTCCTCCTCAGACCCGTGAGGAGGAAGGAAAAACCCGTCCAACGTTATCACTCTCGATCTGAATGAGCTATTGATGCACTTCGGCATAAAAGCCGGGTTAGGACGCAAAATAGCTGAGCTGCCATCTCCTTGGATCCTGAGACATTGTGGAGCCACAGAAAGAGCAGATAAATCACTCACCCTCTTCGCGGATGTCAAAGCCAAAAGGAGTGGCGTCTTGACAGACAGAAACTTAAGCAGAACCTGATCCAGAGGTTCAGACGGGGCTTTAACCAGAGCGCGTAGAACCAGCGCCAAATCCCACTGAGGGGCCAGAGAGCATGACACAGGCCTGTGTCTCCGCACACCCCTCAGGAAATGTTTCAAAAGAGGGTGGCTAAACACCGATCTGTCACCGAAGCCCTCGTGACACGATGATATGGCCGCTGCATACGTTTTAACCGTGCTGAAAGCCAAATTCCTATCCACCAGCTGCTGAAGGAACGACAGCACGTGAGGCAGGGGACACGCAACGGGATCCAGACTCTTTTCCACACACCAGTGCTGAAAAGCTGACCATTTGGCTGTGTAAGACGCTCTGGTAGACGCAGCCCTGGCGCTTTGAATAGTACGCACGACGAGAGAGACCCATCCTCTCTAACCGGTCCCGTTCAGGGGCCAGGCCCACAGGCGTTGGCCTATCGTCGGGTAATTCCTGATCGCCCCTCCGCCTGAGAGAGAGCGTCTCTGCGCCATGGCAGTCTCCATGGGCGGCCCGATAACAGTCGCTGCAGGCACGGAAACCATGACGCTCCCGTGCGCTCCGGGGCTATCAGGATCGCTGACAGCCGCTCCTCCCGCACCCGGTCCAAGAACCGCGGGAGCAGCGGAACCGGTGGAAAGGCATACAGAACAGGGGGCGCATCCCGCGGACCGTCGTCCAGCTCCAGCTTCCCCACCGAGGGGCGGAGAGGCAGAGGCGATCCGCTTGTGAAACCATCGATGGACGGAACGGAGTCGTCCGACTCCGGTTCGTCGAGGGGATCCAATAGGTCCAAAGCCTCGTCCAAGGGATACTCGGGCACCGCCGGCTCATCGTCGTCAGCGTTGAAAAACGCGTCCGCCCTCCGCTGCTTCTCGGCCTGGGACAGAACAGCGCAGTAGGGACATGACGCTTGTGGCGTGAGTGCCAAGCCGGCCCAAGACAGGCTTCGCATCGGCGGTGCAGGTCGTGGCTCATAATAAAGCCGACGTTGCAGCCGGTGCAGACCCTGATCCCGGTCCGCTCTGTAGATCTTCTAACTTTGCGCTCTTTAGACATAGTTTCGCTTCAAGTGCTTGGGGAGCCGATTGTCCGGTCTCAGTCCAATTTATACACAAGGTGAGACCGTTGATGAGGCAGGTGGGCGTGGACTTAAGTTTTTCAGTGCTGCGCATGCGCGCAAGGGATAAACCCACTAGCGATAGCCTTGGAGGGCGAAGCCTATACGAAATAGAACTTGGAGAAGTGGAGGGGCCATGAGCAGGTAGAGGGCTGACAGCTGGGGAAAGACCAGTTAAGTGACTGTGGTGCGACAGAAATGCCAGCAGACTCTGCGCAGCATCATGGATGTTGTGACATTCCCCCTGTTTAGCAGAGAGATTTCAACAATTAAAAAAAATTGTTTCAGAGATTTGATTAACATGCATTCTCTGGGCTTCTAATACAGAAACAATTTCATATTTAGCAATGGAAAACTATTACATGCCCAGCTTGCAGAAGCATCTAGGAAAATTGTCTTTGTTAACACTATTGTATTTTTCTTCCTCAGTTGTTCAGACAACATAATAGCAAAGGGGTGCCATTTATTGCAATCCTTGGGGAGCAAGAAAAACTGCACATCAAAAAGATGCAACTTCTCCCTAACAGAATTTACTTTCCCCACAAACATGTGATATCAAAGGGGAGCAAAGGGGAGCTTGTTCTTATAATAACATTTCTTTTTCAACACAACAGTAAGAAAATATAGCATATAATAAATATATACAGTGAATAGAAACACTAGCGTTACCCCCCATCCCATCCAAGGACGCTACAAACAGGAACTGGTTAAAGTTTACTTAATGCTAACGCTAGTTAGCTGGCTTGCTAACGTTAGCTGTCTGGGTAACGTTAGCTACCTGACTAGGACAGCCCATTATCAAAATATTTCTAAACATTCTGTTTTTTACCTTTCCAAAAAAGTTCATGTTACATCGGACACAAGTTTATGTATTTTGTTGACTTACTGGCAGTTGCGGAGGCCTGCCGGAGTTCAGTTCAGTCATAGATACATTGACTGAGCCCTCGCTCACGAGCCACGCGAACATTGACCTGACGTGGAGGAGTTCAGTGAGCATCCAGAGTGTTTTGGATGAGTTTAACACTGAATATTGAGGGGAGGAGCTTTTGGAGTCATTAAAAATATTGGGGGACATATTTCGTCAGGGGGTGGGCCATTTTTACATGGATTTATAGGACATGACTGTTCGTATGTGTTTTTTTTTGTACCTTTATACAAATAGAAGACTTCAGTTTTGTTTTCCCTGTGTTTGACAACCAATTCCTTAATAAAGTTATTATTAAATTGTCTTTTCTTCTCCTCTTTTGTTCTTTTTGCAATATAAATAAAAATTATTTGACTTCTGTTTTCTTGGACGTATATTTTAACTTTTAGCCTTGTACAGCATTTCTACACATGTCCGTACATTTAGTAGTTATCTATACTGTGTGTGTGTGTGTGTGTGTGTGTGTGTGTGTGTGTGTGTGTGTGTGTGTGAGTGAGTGTGTGTGCTGCTCTGGAGGCCAGTATTGAGCGCCACCTCAGCTCCTCTATGGCCTTGATGAAATATAAAGCAGGAGTGTTTTCCCCGAATCAGCATGGTGGTAATTGCATGCTACAGAAATGGATTTCCTGTCACTCCTGGGCTTTATGAAGAGGGCTGAGCCACTTTTTTTTTTCATAACATGTGTTTTGATTTTCAGCATCGTGAAAGTTGATAAATTGGCAGACGCTTTTATCGTCCGTCAACTCTGACATGACAGAATCGATTGCAGCTCCAAAACAAGCAGCGTCCATGAGGGGGAACTACAACACTTTTGTTTTTGGTTGTTTTGGGGGATTTGTTTCACAAGCTTAGGCACCTGTATTGAGCCCAGACATATGAATCGACCAGAGGAATCTTGCTGCCATAATTTATTCCCATTTAAGTAATCAAAGTGTAATAAATTGCTGATTTGATGAGTGCTCGACTTGGCATTAGAATCTGATGAGAGAAGCATTTATAGAAACACATTAAAAAAGTTTCTGGTAAGGAAAAAAAAAGAGCGCTGCCCTGGATCAATATGGTTCCACCAGAACAATTTTTCATTTTCTAAGTCATAAAACAACATTTCATATTCAAGCTTTATTTCACATGTTTGTGTAAAGACAAGAGGAGGGGGAAATGAAGTGGAAACTTTGAGGGACGAGAACGTGCCAGTGATCTCTGCTTGCATGTACAGTATTCTTCCAGCCAACTAATTTCATTCCGTTCACACACTCAGCCTTGCATGACTGGTCCTTTTGAAGGGTCAGTTAGTGAATCGTGACTTATTGGTGCTTCCAGAGCAGCTGGGCTGGTTTGGATTGGTTTGTCTGGGTGGAGGAAGCCATCAGGCTCTCTGATGATCTGGAGCTGCTAGTTCTCTGCAACTGATATCTTTTTAAAACGTATGCGCAATAATGATGATCACAGATCATTTAAATGTACCATTAACTGTACTATACCAAGTGTAGCATCAATATACCCTTTAACTATTCGCAAACACCCCCTTCAAATAATGAATGAACATAAAACACGAAAATGAAATGAAGATTTAAGTGAGAATAGAATTGAATGTTTTTTTTAAAGGTACAAATGTCTGTGTGATGTGAAAGGTGTTGCTCGTATTGGTGAAGCCATGGGCCAATCATCATATTAGTGTCTTTCAGCTCACTTTTTTGTTTTTTTCCGGCCTGCAAACTCCACTCTCAATCAAAACGATGGTCTGCTTGATTGAGGGGGGGGGGGTATTTCTAACATCAATGGCCTCAGCCCTGCTAGTAGTTATATTCATAATTGACTGATCTATAGATTAAGTGTTCGCAGAAATGAAAATAACGTCAATGTTACAAATGCTTATTTTGTCTGAACAAATTTTATCCAGTTATTCATTTTGTATTGTCACAATGGAGAAGCTCGAACCTACAAATGTTTTGCTTTTTCATTTGACAAATTACTTAAACCTGCATACATTTTCTTTTATTTTGGCCACTTGGGGAAGTGCAACAAGCGTACACAACATGTAACATATTATCACATTGTAAAGTTGATATGGCTAACATGTTAGCAAATGGTTTTCTATTTACACATCCAGCAGACACAGAGCAACATTTGCATTCATTTGGAGTCGTGTCTCTTGCCACCTGATGAATGTAAGTCCAATTTTCATTCATCTCTCTTCTGGTTTGGTCTCTACCAGCTCCTGAGAAAAATATCTTTAGCTTTAGCTGCTAAATGCTCCACCATGCTCACCAGCTAGTTGCTAACGTTGTATGTATGGTGTTTGGTGCTGGGCAGGTAGTGTGGAGTAATGAGTTTTTCCACTAAAAACAACTTCTGAAAACAAGGTTAATGAGAGCACGGAGACTGAACAAAAACAGTAGAGTTGTGGGCCGTAAAACCAAAACAATGAGCTGAAAGAGGCTAAAACACTGTGTGGAACTGCAGAGTTGTTGATAATTCTCTGTGGGTTTGTACCCACCAGCGACCCCTTTCGCATTACATGTATTCATCTGATTGTTGTTAATCAATGTGTTAATCTTCTGATTAATTAATATCACTGTTGTACTGAAATTTGAACCTTTTTCATTCTAAAAAAGAGCAAACAAATCTCCCATGAGGCCTTAACACTAGTGTGCCAATGGCTAAGACTCATGGGTTATGTTGTTACAAAGAATTCTAATCCACCATAGACAGGCTTCTTGTGCTGTGTTTGCATTGCCATAAATGGGAAAGATTGGAGGTTTCATGCAATTTGTTTTTAAGACAAAGACAACATCTTCACTTGCCATTAATGGTCAATGAAGCTGTGCCAAAACTTAAAACTGTTTGCTATTGTCCTCCACATGTTGTTTTCCAATTTAGCAACACAATGAACCTAACAAGATTCAATAATCAGTTCCATTTTTTAAATGTCCTGATTTTGTCTTTTAGAGAAATAAAAATCCAATTTAAGCTACTTAAAACTGTACAGACTGGCAGGCAGGTTTGGCAGCGGGATCCTGATTTCACTGTAACTTCAACCAGAATGGATTCTTCATGTCTCAACAGAATGACAAATTAGTGCAAGTTTTATAGTTTTTGGGTCCCCTGATATGATGATATAAGTCTTTTAGACACACACACACACACACACACATTCCTATCAGTCAATAAACTAAGCTCCGTGTATCATCCACTAAGAATTTCCTATATGTGCTGCTGTGGCAGTGTGTGTGTGGATGTGTTATCTTGCATTGACTTGATGTTTGCCTTACAAAATGCCTCTCTGATATTCAGCACTGCCTTAAGCTATCAACACTATTTGCAATGCTGCTGAGCATAAATACCATTTGACCCTGGTGTGACCCTAAATTGATGCAGAAGTGGACATGCCTGAATGAATGTGATGGCTCTGTAATAACTGCTTTTAAGATGGCTGCAACATTATATCAACATAAAAGGGAAGGTTTTAAGCACGGCGGCTTTCTGCTGCCAGCCTCATTAAGAGGGGAACATCAAACACTCCACTGGGAGATAATCCCAGCCAGTTTTCAGCGCTCAGGCTTTCAGCAATAATCAAAGAATACAGGTAGATGCAGAATAAATTAATCCTGCAGATTAGTGGGAGTGCATAGAAATGAAGGAAGAGGATGGGAACAGAAGGAGGAAGAAAAACACTTAAGAACACGATGGATCAGAAAAAAGCAGTGAGCTTCAAGACCCGAGAGAGGAGAGGGTTACAGGTTTCCAGATCAATACCACAGTAATCCATATCTCGATACATAACTCAATACTCTACTCATTTGGTATCAGTACCTATTTACAGTATTGATTACATAATGTTTTATGCAGTCACAAGGATCTCACAAATGCAGTTCCTGCACTTAAACATCTTCTTGTTTGTGCTAGTGAACAGACCCCAGTGACATAAGAATCCCACAAGTCACCAGCACAGGCTTCCTCCTTCAGACAGCTTTTGTAAACATTGCGGTTAGAAAGAGCTCAATCACAGTAGTAACATTACAGCCTGCAGATGTATTACAAATTCAATGAAAACCCAAGTGTCTAAAGCTGTTTTCTCATAAACTCCGGACAATGTCCTGAAAAGCAGGGCGTGACATTGTCTGGAGTTGTCCTTTCACACATGTAACACACAACAGGAGATTGTCTGTGTCAGACATATTCTTACCTACAGGAAAATGTCCGTTTGGTTTAGGCAAGGGGTGGAGCCTGGGTAGAGTATGCAGGAGGCATGACATGACGCAAAAAGTACGCTGCAGAAATCGCAGTGTGTTGTTTACAGCACATAGTAAGGTGGACAAAGCTACCGACTCATTCGTAATGATGACTGAATTACTACATGTATTACGTATCTGCAGTATCAATGAAAGAGTGAAAAGCAATATACAGGCAAGCAGAAAGGCTTCACCCTTGGATGTTTGTATTCTTCCAGCTTTGCGCCAGTCGCATGATAGTAAGGTCATTAACACACCCACTCGCTCGTTGTGAATTCTCCGGACAATGACCTGCTCTGTTCACACATGGGCTCAATCGGACATTACATGGATTTTGTACTAGGGTGCTGGCAGAGTAAAGTCCGTTTAATGTCCAGTCCAACTGATTCGGACATTTACTCCTGGTAATGTCTAGATAAGTTCAGGGTTGCAGTGCAACAATGTGAAAGATGCTTTTGTTTAAAACCTATACATTTTTCAACAAGTCTGGTTATTAATGGGTGGTATGCATTGTACTGGTTAACTCAAACAGCCTCAGTTTGAAAGCTTGCACGCTTGTTTAATGTGCATTACCCTTGAACCAATAAGGTCAGACACTAGGTGAGGCAAAATGACGCACTTGTATGAAACCACTGAGCGGCTGATACCTATAGGACTGTTGGACATCACCAATGGACACAGATTTAGCTCACATTAAACTCACTGCTTTCACCTTGTCCAAACCTCTATTCTTTTTGATTAGATGACGTTGCTATTCTCCTGATATAGTCACCCCACAGCATGTGCTCACAGTTGCGCGCAGGAGCTCAAGCTGCCAAGCACCCGTGTAATAGACGCCTATGACATAAGCCTCCAGAACAGCTTCAGTGCTCCTTCTCATAGACATTTAAATCATTCCAAACATATTCTTATCAAATACATGTTAACAGTTTTATGTGATTACAGTATATTTTTTTTATTATCATGAGATGGAAACATGTTTATCTTGGAATCAAATTTTGTGGTAATTTACCAAGCTGATATGTGAATGTGTTGATCAATTTCAATCTCTTTTAATATTTTAAATTTTGTGACAGAAATGTTGTCAATACTATGGTGCCCTGGAAGACCATTAATGTTGTTGTTGTGAAATAACAGAAACGTTATCATCAGTTAGAACCACTTTCTACCTTGCTTTGATGTCTATACTGTATGTGTACACCATGGTGTTTTATTAATAAAGCTTTGGGCCACTGCTTGTAGAAAGAAATCTGACTCAGGTGTTTACATGACCCATGATCACATAGAGTGAACCAGGTTAATGCTTACTCTGATTAGAACCTTAGACCAATTAAGGTAAGCAGGTACAGTAAAGGCGTTTACATGACAGTTTGATAGTCAGGAGTATTTACTTAATCAGAGTAGGATTAAGTGATTAGTGTCCAAATGTGCTCACTGATCTCCAGCCAAAAAACAAATACTCCACTTTGCCAGGATTTTCAGGCAAGACAGATGCAGTTGGATCAGACCCCTACACCTTTGGCTGTATAATGTCTGCAGAGACCTGCCAATGCTGCTATAAGTCCTTCTGCTCAGACATACAGGGTAGTAAAAGTCAGATTGGTATGGTTACACTATATATCCACAAGTATGTGGACACCCCTTCAAAATGAGTGGGTTCACCTGCCTCAGACACATTAATTGCCAACAGGTGAATACAATTAAGCATATGGCCATGTAATCTCCAATGATCAACATTAGCACTAGAATTGGTCATACTGCAGAGGTCAGTGACTTCCAGTGTGGCACTGCTGTTATTGTTAAGTGAGCTAGGAGAAACAACAGTTCAGCTGCAAAGCAATAGGCCACACAAGCTCACAGAAGAGTATAAGAAGTGTTTATCCTTGGTTGCAACACTCAGGAATCAGGAAGAAAGGGGCAGCACAACAACTGTTAGTTAGGGGGCTTCATGACATGGGTTTCCATGGCTGAGCAGCAGTCAAGAAGCCTAAAGGTGCTTTCACACAGCAAGGTTGCCACTGCTACCTCCATTGTTTTCAATATAAACACCAACCAGTGGCCAGGAAAGGGAGGACAGGTTGCACTCTTGTAAATGAGCACAGCTGCCGTCTGAGTTGATGATGGTTCCGTTTTTTCAACTTATTGCTAAGGTTCACTGTGTGACCATGGCAACCACAGAAACTACAGGGACACGATACAGGATCCAATTTTACTGGTATGTGAGTTCCCTGAATTATACACTTCTTCAGCAGAGAACAAACATTTTAATGAATAGAAACTGTCTGAAAGGGCACCTTAAGATCACCATTCATGATGCCAAACATCGGTTGGAGTGGTGTAAAGCACACCGCCATTGGACTCTGGAGCAGTGTGACTGGCCTGCACAGAGCCCTGATCTCAACCCCATCCAGCACCTTTGGGATGAACTGGAACGCCAATTGTAAGCCAAAACAAGGCTTAATATTAGCTCGACCATTGAATAATACAAGTCACAATTTTTGGCACACCTGAATATGGTGCTCTCAGCACAGGTTTCATTTGAATTGATACGTACCTGATCTTGATACCCAATATCTGCAGAGGAGAAGGAGAATCAGAAGCCCGGAGAGGAAAGGCCAAGAAGAGCCCCCATCATGGACCTTTTGACCAGTGAGTTCGGAAGGTACACCATGAGATGATGATGATCGCAGCCATGATAGAAGAGGATGACACACCAGGATCAAGGTAGAGCAAAAGGAGGGAGAGGCCACACACAACTACACAAGGCTGTGAGCTGATAGAACCTGGAACAGCCACAGAGACCAGGTGCAGATGAGCCTTAGGAGGCAGCTCTGATGCAACTCCCTCTACAAACTAAGTGGATGTGTGAGAGCTTCCCAAATGATCATGAGATTAGCTGAACAGTTGGCATGTGCCTTAGCAGCTTTCTGCTATTTATTTTATTGTACTGTTTTGTCTTATTGCTTTAATATCTATCATCATCCTCTCTCCCTGGGGTCTGTATAGATAATGCAACTATCCAGATCTCACATACACGTGACCAGGGTCTGAAATTAAGTTTTTTCCTCAACCACAGTCAACATTTTTCCTGAACATTTCTACTGGCCACTCAATTTTTGTTTGTTTGTTTGCCACTTTTTAAATCTATGTAGACCACTTTAGAATTGTAAACACTGAGTCAGTGGTACCTGATAGTAGAAATATGGAACACATCATGTAGCCTTTATCCCTGACAATTCTTAACTTAAGAATTGCTTTTTAAAAACAGTATTTTTATTAATACAAGAAAAACCTATCTGCTATACTTACTAACAGGCCCAGAGTTTGTAGAACCATGTTTGTTCTACTTGTGTGCACTGAACAGCTTGCTATAGTACCTTAGAAGATATGTGAGATGTGTTTAAGAACATTGGATGTGTTGTAAGTATAGTAAGTGTGGTTTTTCCCCCTTTATAATTAAGCTAGGCTACAAGTTTACCTCCAGTCCGTTGTGCTAACCGTACCAGGAGGAATGACTACAGTGAACAATAACTCTCAATGTACGTCTTGCACATGGATATTAACATTGATTCAGATTTTTTCTAAGTCAATCCTTTAATATGATTCAGAGTAATTGATAACCCAGGATTCACAATTCTCACAGAACCCAAGCAAATGTCATGCCAAATAAAAGCAAACCACAACCCCCCTCCATGATCGAAAACATATGCCTAGCTATATATTTATTTCAGTAGTATGACAAAAAAAAAACAACATTTTTTTCCCTGTTTAATCATTTAAAATGCTGTAGTATGGGTGAAAACAAACAAAAACGTCCAATACACAGTATGATTTTCTAATTCAGTTACAATGCATTGAATGCAGCAGGTGATATTTTGAGGGAGACATGCTGTGTCTCAATTTGTGTACTTCCGTTAGTACACTTACATGAAGTATACTGTGTACACTATGTACTGACTGTAGTGCGTTAATTTTGACAGGGTAGTGTTGTCTCAAATTGAATACTGCTGTTGTGCGCTTACCAGAAATGACGATCGCGACCTTTGACCGCGTCTTCTTCTTTTTAATGGCGGATTGCAACCGGGCGGAGCATTATCATCAACATTTTACCGTGATTGCCGCACACCGAAATATCTGCCAGCTTGTTTGCTCACTTGACTTCAATTCAATTATATTAAAAAAATGGATAAAAAATTAACATGCTTTTACTTTTAGCCGTAACAATCGCAACCGCTATTTTGATACGTTGGTGGTCCTCCCCTTCCACTGCGCATAAACCCTGAGTAAAACGCAGAAAATTTGAAAAAAAATCTTGAAATATCGCAAAAAAGTTTTTATGCTTGGCTAAGGTGCAAAAGTTGGTTAATCAATTAAAGCAAAATGCGACAAAGTGCAATGGAAACAGACTCATGACATACATGAAGCATGTGACTGAAACATCCACTGAAGCTTTTGCTTCACTGGAGAGACTAAAAATAGTGGCAGACGAAAACATCCAATCTGTGTGGAGTAATAAGGAGACTGTAACATTCCTTAAATTAATGATTGATTTTAATGGCACCAACTGGAGAACTGGCACCACCAGCTGTTTATCTTGACAAACCAACTTCTAATATTCACATAGCGGATTGATGGACACGTGCATTAATTCGCATTCTCTTTTTCCCAAGTTTGCGTCACATCTGGATGGAAACCTGGGTATATTTTTCTTATATTACAGTCTGTCACTGTGTCACTCCAGCAAGTTAACTGAATAGCTGGATGCTGTGATTTGATGGAAAATGAGTGTATTTACCAAAACAACAGACTGTGTGCTGAATGATATGACAGCTGGAATAAAATGTTTTCTATATGCTGTAGCTATAGGTGAATAGTATCTAACTGGGCAAGAGAGCACATATGCTGTTTGGGTGTGTATATGTGTGATGTCAGTGTCTGTGAGTGTGTGAGTGTGAGTGTGAGTGTGTGTGTGTGTGTGTGTGTGTGTGTGTGTGTGTACAAAAGCTAATATCTCTGAGTGAACGTTACCTCTGGGCATCCTGACGTGAACACATGAGGCACATGTTTGGTTTCCAGGGCAGTGACCTCCACCACTGGGGGATCATTTGAAGTATGGTCCATGTTTGAGTCTGCTCCTCTTATCTGCAGGGAGGAAAATATCAAATGGCACACAGCTAGGAATCAACTGACTGACAAACTCAGCATATGACAAGAGAGGGGGGAAGTAAACCGCATCCACTCATCAGTTAATTCCGACCTCTGAGCATTCTCCATCCACACCAGATACAGGAAAATGAGCTTTCTACAGCTTGCCTAATTCTTTTTTAATACTACTTTATTTGCCTTCAGTTGCCTTCTGCTGAAATTGAGCACTGAAGGGCACCAGCAAGTGAAAATCTTAACCCTGTGACGAACATTTTTGAAATTTGATGCCAATACTGGTATTTTGGATTGGTCTTTAAATGTGACCATTTTCATGCCCAAAATGTTTCTAAAAATTGTATTCCTGTGAGGAGAGACCATCGATGGAAAGCTACTTTCATTGCAAGATGAGATAAAAATCCTCACAGAGAATGATTGTTCTGCTCAAAATGATGATAAAAACATATCCACACGCAATGGATCTGGAGGAACCTGCATTGTATCTTTTAGGACTGCATAATTAATTGTACAGTATTCATGCCTCTATGTGATCTCATTTTTACGTGGTTTTATGCAGTTTTGCCATGTTAGCGGACAGATGTTTTGCATCAAACCAAGTGTGAGTGACTGCATGTGATAAACTGTGCACAGAAGGATGATGGGGACAGGACAGTCAAAAACACCCACATTACTTACATAATGTCACAAAATGAATTCAATTCAACCTCCCCCTATATGTAGAACCTTCCTTACTGCAACTGACTTCACCACTAAAGTTGATGAAATCAGAAAAAAACTATTCTTCTCAATTTCCACCCAAGATGGGATGATTACACCTGAACATTCTTCTTTTTGCAAGCTCAACCACTTTGAGATAATCTCCCTTGAAACACTCTCTAGACTGGTATTTTCTTCCAAGGCCACTACTTCTTTACTTGATCCTATTCCTTCTAAGTTTATTGAGGACCTTTTTCCCAATTCTCAGTCTACTGCTACTACAAATAATAAACAGCTCTCTTATTAATGGAACTGTGCCTTTATCTTTTAAAAGGTTTATCAGGCCACTCCTCAAAAAGCATAACCTGGACCCCGATTTGATCAGCAACTACAGACTAAACACAAATCTGCCATTCTTTTCAAAACTCCCTGAAAAAGCAGTGGCTCAGCAACTCATAGATCACCTTTCATCCAATAATCTGTATGAACCTCATCAATCCAGCTTCAGAAAATTCCACAGCACAGAAACTGCTTTGACAAAAGTGGTAAATGATTTACTACTTGCTTCGGACTCTGGCTCAGTTTCAATACTGGTGCTCCTCAGTGCAGCATTCGACACGATTGATAACCACATTCTATTAGATCACCTAGAAAGTTATATTGGTCTCACTGACGCTGCTCTCTCCTGGTTTAGATCAAATTTAACTGACAGATCTCATTTTGTTTTACACAACAACTGTTCATCAGACCACATTAAGGCTATGGTGTGCCACAGGGATCTGTGCTTGGTCTTATTCTTTTCTCTATTTACATGTTGCCCCTTTGTACATTAATCAAGCGTTACAAACTAGGTTTCCATTCCTATGTAGATAATACTCAGCTTTACATTTCCTTTAAGACTGTCATCAGCTGGTGAAGCTGGAAGAGTGCTTATTAGAAACAATGGATGTCATCTAACTTCCTCCTTTTAAATGCTGAGAAAACTGACATGCTAGTTCTTGGTCCAGATTATAAACATATTAAGTGATCTCACTGTGAACTTAGCTGGTTCCACAATTTCACAAAGCCCTACTATTAGAAATCTCGGTGTCCTATTTGATCCAAATCTCTCTTTTGGAAAACATATCAACGATATTACAAAGACTGCATATTTCCATTTATGAAATATTGCTAAGATCCATCCCATTTTTTCCATGGCTGATGCTTACACTTGTTCATGCATTTGTCTCATCTAGTAGAGTAAACAAAAACAGTACTCAAGTAAAAGTATTGTCACTTTATAATTAAATTGATTTAAGTAGAAGTAAAAGTACTAAAAGTAACTACACTAAGTATGTCGTAAAAAACTACTCAAGTAGTGAGTAACGTCATTAGATGCAATTCATTACATCACTGTATTATGTTCAAACGGGTACTTAACAGGTAATAACAAATGTGAAGTGCACGTTCGTTGTCACTGAAGTGCCATATCCAGATCCAGACAAATTACAAAATATGTGCTGTTAAGCACTGTATATAATCTTTTAAAACAAATCATCAAGAAAAAGACTTGCTGTCACTTACCGAATCTTCAAGGAAGAGGCTTGGACGCAGTCTGATCATGTGTGTGTGTATATAAATGCGTTCACTGTCCAAAACATAACTATTACCTAATTAATACAAGATAAGGAGATGTGCACATTCAAAAATCAAATCATACTTCAATAAATAAAATCTTAACCACATAACATCTTCCAAACTATCTTGTCAGTAATTGGCTAACTCTTATTCACCTATTTTCAAAACATACATCTTTTGAAACCAATAACAATATTACATGAATGTATTACCATGGTCCTCAACAGGTAATAACCAATGTGAAGTGCACATATATTGTTGTTTAAGTGCCATATACAGAACAAGATCAATGACATTGTCATTCAAAAAATAAAACATATTCCACTAAATATAAATGATATCTTTACCATATAACAGGTGTAACATAAATGAATGCAGTTTTGCCACAAAAAAAATCATTCACTAGCTTATCAGAAATAAGCACTTTTCTCCACTTTTTCACTTGTTTTCAAAATATTAATCTTTTGAAACCAATAGCAAAGTAACAACACTGTTTAATCTCTTAACACTCACTGAACCCTCGAACAGCAGGAGAGGCTTGGTCAGTCTATGTCTTTGTGTGACAACTTCTTTGTTTGAGGAAAAGAATGCAAAAAAAAAAAAAAACATACCTCCTGTGGTCGGACATGCAGGGTACTTCTCAAGCTCTCCGACCTCTGACTTTCCTGTCTTGGATGCGAAGAAGTCATCCTCATCAGAGTGGCTATAGATTAAGGGAGCACCGTCAACCATGCTGATGGTGAGATGTACTTTGATGTAGTCAAGCTTTGTGGAAAAACTAATATTTTAAGCAGTTTTAGTGTTGACATCCTTCTGTAACTCACTACTGACAATACAAGCCATGAAGTCTAACCTATACATATATTAGTGGTCTAAATGAGAGCCAGATGAATTAATAAATAAGTCCTGAACTTTGACAGGAGAATAGTGGCAGCAATAAGCTCTGGGTCCTTCATGACATCCCCAAAAAGCTTCTGGATGCCATGTAGTAGGGCCGCAAGGAATGGTCCACAACCTGCAGCCTCCTCAACTTGTCCTGCAGCTGGTAGAGCAGCAGGAAAACTATGTGGACAGATTTTTTATGCCATGAACCTGCCAGGGACTGCAGATGGAAATTAGCTTGTACGGCTAAATCTGGCACATTTACATGATGGAAGTGCTCATGTTAATTAATGTGCATTGTCCCTTCTTAAATAAAATAAACATTAACATAATAGGAATACCAGTGACATCAGTAAAATAAATTCTAATTGTCACACAAAGATGTAAAATCCTTTTGTAGCAGGCAGGGACAGACTTGAGTTTTTTTGCTTGATTACTCTTTAAAAGCACAGTATGTAAATTAATGTATTTGATAATTTAACCACCATCTACAGGCCCAGTCTCGAAAAGATATCGGTTGTAAGTCAAATAGCACTTAATATACCATTAGAGGTGCAGTAGAGGTGCTAATCTTACCATCCCACCCCCAACTTACATATTGATGTTTAATGCTGTGCATACATTCTGGATTGCACTCTCTCGTTTCTCCTTATGGATCTGGATAACTCTTTCCACAGCGAGGTAGATGGAGCTCCAACGTGTGTCATTTGGTCGAAGGAACTGTAGTCTGTAGCATTTATGCTCCACAGTTTCAAACCAGTGGTTGACTGGCTGGTTTTGTTCCACAGTGCTTGACATTTTGCAAAAGCAGACCGAGAGAGCCTCTTTTATGTCTCAGCCAACTTTTGCAGCACTGGCATCAGTGGTTGAGACAAGGTTCAGGAGATGGCATGCACACCTATGATGCCTTGGAAGTTGATAGTCAAGGCCAGTGTCAAGGCCAGTGTTGTCATTCAAAATAGCAGAGACATCTTGATTCTCCACCTCTTCTAAAGGATCTTCATCATCTGGAGTTGTCCTGGTTACCTTTTCCATGATTTGGTACTCTGATGTCCTTGCTGCAGCATTTTAGGAAATACATTCAAACGTTTGGGAGCCTTTCATGCGTCTGCAAGCCAGCACTGTTATGCTTTTGTCGAGTGGACCCAAGTGCAGACACAGACTCAGTTATTGGGTGAATGAAAGGGTTTATTGGAAGGGCTGCGGGGAATGGAGGTGGAATGAGTGGGGAGGTAGCTGGCTGAGGCAGAGAGCAGGAAGGTGGCTAGAACCGCTGGAGCTGGGTGGATGAATGAGGGAGATGGCATGGAAGAATGAGGGAGATTGGCGTGGGCTGGCCGGAGGTAGCAAGTGGTAAGTGGGCTGAGGGCAGGCAAGCAGGCAGGCAGGTCATGGTCCTGGAGCACAGGGTAAAAGAGACAGCGATTACTTTAAGTCTTCAACACAAACTCTAAGATAATCAGAACATGAGAAAGGCCTGAAACTTTACTACCACTGTAGTAGAAACAACAATCTGGCAAAGAGTGGATTTAGAAGGACTGACAGAGACAGACTTTAACTGGAACACATGGAAGGTGGGATGAATTTTCATGGACCGGGGTAACTTGAGTCTGACAACAAAGGGATTAATGATGCTGTCGATTTCGTAAGGGCCAATGAAGCGGGGAGAGAGATTTCTAGAGTCAGTCTTTAAAAGAATGTTTTTAGAACAAAGCCAAACTCTCTGACCTGGCTGGTGCAGGGATCCGGTGACAGTCTGCAAAGCACTGGTTGTGGTCAGCTGAACAAAGCAGAGCGGAGTGGGCATCCCTCCAAATCTTGTGGCAGCGACGAAGATGGGCCTGGACAGAAGGAACGGCAACTTCATCCTCCTGAGCAGGGAACAGAGGTGGTAAGTAACCCAAGGAACACTCAAATGGGGACATACCTGTGGCAGCGCTGGACAGAGAGTTATGAGCGTATTAAATCCATGGCAGGTGGATGCTCCAGGAAGAGGGATTCCGAGTGGTGACACAATGGAGCGCTGACTCCAGGTCCTGATTAGCTCGCTCCGTCTGTCCATTGGTCTGAGAATGGTAACTGGAGGTCAGACTCACTGAGGCTTCAAGGGCCTGACAGAAAGCCTTTCAGACTTGTGAGATGAATTGGGGGCCTCTGTCCGAGATGATGTCCAGAGGTATGCCATGAAGATGGAACACATGGTGTATGAGAAGATCCGCCATCTCCAATGCTGTAGGGAGTTTAGGAAGAGCCACGAAATGCACAGCCTTAGAGAATCTGTCAACAATAGCGATAGTGGCAATCCGGTAACAAAGTCTAAGGCTATGTGAGACTATGGTCGACCCAGAATAGGAAGGGGACGGAGCAGATCGGCAGGTGGTTGGTGAGTGGCCTTTCCGTGAGCACACATGGTGCAAAGGCGCGGGTGTTTGCATTCATAGTTGGCCACCAGAAATGCTGCTGCAGGAGGGACAGGGTGCGGCTGATCCCAGGATGACAGGCGACACGGGAAACGTGCCCACTGAAGGACCTAGGAATGGGCAGAATCTGGCACAAAGAGACAATTAGGTGGGCCAGTAACTGGATCTGGTTGAGTTCTCTGAGCCCGCTTAAAAAGGGATTCAATTTCCCAAGTAACTGCTGCCACCACACAAGACGAGGGAAGGATGGTGTCAGGGTTGGTAGGAGCTTCGTCGGGAACTTATTGGTGGGAGAGGGCATCAGGCTTGATGTTCCTGGAACCAGGGCAGTAGTTGAGGGTAAAGTTGAACCGGCCAAAGAACAGTGCCCACTGGGCTTGACGGGAGTTTAGGGGTTTGGCGGCCTGTAAGACAGGTTCTTATGGTTAGTCCACACAATAAAGGGATGCTCAGCCCCCTCCAGCCAGTGTCTCCATTCCTCCAAAGCAAGTTTTACTGCGAGAAGATCACGGTTTTCAATGTCATAATTAAGCTCAGCAGGGGACAACCGGCTAGGGTGGAGCTTCTGGTCTGAAGAAGCTCGTTGTGAGAGAACAGCGCGAACCCCTGTGTCCGAGGCATCCACCTCCACAATGAAGTGATGAGATGGATCTGGCTAGATAAGGACTGGTGCTAATGTGAAACGTCTCTTAAGTTCGGTGAGGGCTGCGTCAGCCTCGGAGGTCCAGGAAAAGGGAGATGCAGATGAGGTAAATTTGGTGAGAGGGATGGCAACCCGACTGTAGTCCCTGATGAATCTATGGTAGAATCTAGCAAATCCAAGGAACCATTGAAGCTGTTTAAGGGACAAAGGTTTGGGCCACTCTGCTACTGCCTGAATCTTCACAGAATCTGTCTTCACTTGCCCACTCTCTATGATGTAACCCAGGAAAGCAACAGAGTTAATGTGAAATTCACATTTCTCCGCCTTGACAAATAACTTATTGTCCAAGAGTCTCTGGAGAACCTGCCTGACATGGTGGGTGTGTTCCGGGAGAAGATGAGGATGTCATCCAGGTAAACAAACATGCAGTGGTTGAGAAAATCTCGAAGTACATCATTTACCAAAGCTTGGAAGACAGCGGGGGCACTGGTGAGACCGAAAAGAATGACAAGATATTCAAAGTGACCAAGGGGGGTGTTAAAGGCTGTTTTCCACTCATCTCCTTCTTTGATCCTGACCAGATGGTAGGTGTTCCTGAGGTCTAGTTTTGTAAATATGATGGCTCCTTGAAGGGGTTCAAAAGCTGAACTAAGGGGCAGTGGATACTTGTTTTGATGGTGATGTTATTGAGTCCACAGAAATCAATGCAAGGGTGAAGGGTCTTATCCTTCTTGGAAACAAAGAAGAAGCCTGCCCCAACAAGAGAGACTGCCAAGGAGTCATATGTAGATAGATAGATAGATAGATAGATAGATAGATAGATAGATAGATAGATAGATAGATAGATAGATAGATAGAGATCCCCAAATTTCAGTGTTGCAGTAGTAAAAAGGAACAAGAAAAATATTGACAAGAAAAATACAATTAACAAATTTATATATATATATATATATATAGCATATATAGCTTTTTGAGTGTTTAAATATACGACGGATTCTCAACCCTAAAGCAAATGCTGCTAGGTTAAGAGATGGGTTTGGATTAACTCCAGTAGAAAGACCCTCCCTCATTTTACTTAACGTTAACATTCTGGGCAGGCTAACTCGCCCAACATTAGCTAGCTAACATTACCATCATGAGTAGCTACTTACCATTACATGTTTTCTCAGATTTGATGTGGAATTCGTGAAGGTTGAGATGTCCACTGTTTTGGGCTGACAAAGTAGGCAAAATTATTTATAGCTAAATGTATCGGTAAAAGTAGCGAGAAGTGTGCAGCCCAATGTAACAGTAACGCAAATGTACTCGAGTAAGAGTAAAAAGTATTCTGCAAAACAACTAGAAGTACAATTTATAAAAAGAAAATTACTCAAGTACACGCAATGGAGTAAATGTAACATGTTATTACCCTCCACTGCTCATCATCTCATGCACACACATGTAAGTACACATAGACACGGCATATATTCCTTTTCTAATCTTCATATTTTTATATATATTAAAAATATACATTTATATATTAACATTATTGTAAATTTTGTAATTTCTTTTGTATTGCTTTTTCTTCTGTGTTGTGCGCTATCTCTGTGGGCACTGCCATTTTTCATTTCACTGCACATCCTACATGTGTATGTGACAAATAAAGTTCCTGAATCTTGAATATAATATCAGTGGTGGACAATACTTTGTGAACTATTCCAGAAATCACAGGTGAATAGGAGTATACCAACATGTCTTTAATTTGTCACCCTTATGTTTTGTGTAGAGAAACCTTCTGTAACATGCACAGTATGTGTGAAATTTACTACACAGGAGTGGCACAGCGGCATGCACAAGCAGGACCATGCATATAATCCAGGGACTTGTGGCAGAGAGCAGACACCTTGAAATGAGAGCAAATTCCCTTCCACCCCAGGAGACCTTCAAAGCACCTTGAAAAATGATCATCTATTCAAAGGAGGTGTTTCAGTATCCAGACTGGAAGCAGACACTGATGAAAAAAATGTAGCGGTAATAATCAAAAGAGGCAAAGCTCTCAAGGACATAAACAGCCCACCTAATGTGACCCAGCAGGCATGGTGATTGATAGCAGAGAGTGCATGAATTGGATAATGTGATGGTGCCAATACCAGTCAAAACTATTATTATTGTTATTAAACATTAAAACTTCATATTAAACCAGCACTGAAAACTATTATCAGAGACTTGTGTATTTAGGTTCAGATTTCACAAAATAATGCAGGTAGCAGTGTGAAGGCAACTCTAGGTGTCTTACCCTTCATTATGACTTTGCTATATTTCAGTTTTCAGTATTTGGGCAGGTCATCATATCAGTTGTTTTTCAAAATTATTAGAGAGTTGACTTTCTCAAAGATCTTCTCAGGCCCCAGACCTCACAGGGGATGAAAAAGCCCCAGATTTACTGTGAGGCAACTGGTTTGTGGTAATTTGATTAACTGTAACTTTGTTTTGGGAAAATGGGAATCATAGGCTGGTGATATTCTATATTTTTCATATGGTCAAAACATCCCATCTGCAGACATAACCCAAAAATGAACTGATCGTACTAACAAGTATTCTGCTTCTGTGTGGACCAAATGTGTATTTATCCACTGCTCCTGTTTGAGTAACGTTTGTTAAAAACTACAGTGCCCAGCTGTTTTAGATTTTTAAAGATTTATATCTTCAGTCAGAACCTATGGGCTTGGGAAGTCAGAAAACATTGAGAGATGGGGTAACAGTAGATAGGTCTAGCTTTATTACCTTATCTAAGACATTCATTATTTCAACTGATATTGTCCTTATATGGTGCATATGCCTAAATTATTCTTTTAATAAATTACCACAGGGCAAACCTGGGGCCATGCAATATTCCAAAATAGGAATACTGTACACATTGCATGGAGAGTGGGAGGAATGGGGTTTAATAGGGGCCCAGAAGCTAATTTTTGCCCCATGACCCACCATACATACTATAGCGAGGTTTCCATGTGAATGTATCGCAATTTTTAACAGAATTTTGGTAAATTCCATCCACTACCATTATGCAATTATTAGGAGTTGGTTCATCGAGATATGCAGTAGGTGGCGCCAATTTCTCCAGTCAAGTGCCATTAAACCAACAAGATGACCTAATAAAAAGAGTGCCAGTTGAACCTCAAACAGTGAAAAACAATGTAGAAAACAAGATGGAAATATGGCATTTCTGTTTGTTTCATGTATTAATTTGAGGAATGAGCGGAAGCCTAAGTCACATGCTTCATGTACATCATGATTTATTTGATAAGTCTGTTTCCATTGCACTTTGTTGCTTTTATTGATATACCAAATTTTCCATCTCAACAAAGCGTAAAAACTTTTTTGTGGTATTTCAAGAGTTTTTCCAATTTTCAGCATTTCCACTCAGGTTTTTTCATGCACAAATTGAAAACGTGCATAAAGACAGGTGGATGGAAATCCACCTCATGTCTCCAAGTATTGACAGTGATTTTAGTGACCTGTGACATTTCGTCTAGCCATCAGGACAAAATGTACCCTTGACCAATGCTTTAGTCCAAGTATCAAAAACTAATGGCTGGATTTGCATGTAATTTGCTTTCAATATTTATGCTCCCCAGAGGATTGATCCTAATGTGTTGACCCCATGTTCTTCCTTCTTGTGTCACCATCTGGCCAAAATTTCTACTTGAACACAAAAATATTGTAATCTAATGAGTTGATTGCCTTAAAATCACAAAACATTTTCAGGATCCCCTGAGGATGAACCACTTTTTAATTTTGTCCCACTCTTAGGACAAAATTTTAATGTGGTACACATTATGTCATATCTCATAATTAACTATAACAAGCAGATTGTCATGACATTTGTGGAGCACATTCATGCACCAAAGGATGACACCTTTGAATATATGAAGAGCCCAGAGGGTGGTTTAAGAGAAAGGTCATGGGGTCATTAAAAGCAGTCACCCTACTTGTAAAGCTCTAAAAATATGTACATGCTCTCCACCCAAAATTACAGCATCTATAGTGGCCACTTGGGCTTTAGACTTTTAGCTTTGTAATATATTCAGAGCTGCATTGTATGCCATGAACACTTAGTGTAGGTGTAGCACAAACACTGTATGAAAACCTAAGACCAGATCATGTAGAGGGAAGCAGCTTCAGACCCATTTTCCCTTTTCACACGCAAACTTTAAATAACAACATAGCAAATATCTTCTGCTTTCATCTTGGTTGATGCTATCATGTTGATTTGACTATTAACCTTTACAGTCACCTATGAAACCCCATATTCTGTACATTGTAGGAATGGTAGCACAAAGACGTGGCGGCCAACACATCCTTGCAGTGATATCTATGTATAGGCCTGTCCTCATTCAGTGTGTGAGTGCAGATACACGCAGTCACAATCTTTCAACACACACACACACACTGGTACAATCACATTATTCACTGTATGCTCCATAAGCTGACACATATTCACATCTCTGGCGCCCCTTTCTTCCTCTCTCAGCAGAAACACGGCTGGGGGATGAGATGTGAGCAGCGATGATTTCTCTGGCTTGGATGGTCCCAGCTTCCCCCGCACAGTTAACACCAGCCACAGTGGAACTGGACTATGGCCAGATCCCAGCTCAGCACGCGGGGTTCGACAAGGCCTGAATGTATCCAGGAACAGAGGATCAATGTATCACTTAAAATAAGCCTTGTACAAAAGTCGGCCTTTTAAAAATAGCACTGTGTGATGTGTGATTAAAGACACAGGGAATGTAGCTGCATCCAAATTTAAAAGGTTATTAGGCTTGTGTAAGGTTTGGACAATTTGGCATATATTAAGCAGGGACAAAAGCTAATTCATGAATAGCTACTAAGCAGACTCATGAAGAAATCCTCACAATGAGAGAGGCCGCCTTTCCCTGAGTCCTTTAGATAAAAGCAGCTAAAAAGGTCACACTCAAATTGGGGTTTAATGTCCCTGACAGTGTTATCCAGCATGAGCTGTACCAATCCAAATGACATGGGGCTGCATCCAGAGATTAGATAGCAACTAGAGTTCACACAAAACAAACAATTTAGGCAAAACAGCAACACAAAAACCAGGAAGATTATATGTGTACACAAAGGATGATGGGCCACTATGGTTCACATAGTGGCATTTCTCTGTATAAAGTTCACATGCATTTATTAAATCCCACAGGACGTTTGACCAGAGGCACATCTCAAAGATGACAAGACCAAGCCCTGAAAGCTACATTGTGTTCAGGTAAGGTAGAAGCCCCAAGCACAGGAACAGCTAGTGTGAGGTGGGTGGATAGTCTGTGTTATTAAATATTTAATTACACATTTAGAGTCTTTTGGCCACGTGCTGAATTAGTCATGTCTGATAATGGTGTGCAATGCAGATGACAGGGTTCTGCAATCTCCAGAGCCCTGCAGCACAACCTGCTTGTCCACATTACCAAAAAGAAAAGAGAAAGTAAATGCAATTGTTTTTGTAAAATGACCAGAATTGAACACAAAAAGCTTGAAGTGTGATTCTAGCCACATTTAAAGGAAATATGCTTGTTTGCTGTAAAACCTGGTCACAAAAGAAAATCAATATCAATTTCATCTGTGTGTGTCCAGTAGGCTACAGAGATAGCTCCAGGATGTGTTTAGCCTGTTAAAGCCTAGCACAATTGGCTGTAGGCAGAGAGAACTGCAAGTCTTGCTCTGTCAGAAGTTAACATTGTGTCTTATAACAACTCAAAAGCTGTCTTAGTTACACGATGACATCTTGTTAGTCACCAGTCCATTAAAGAGTCTTTAATAGTGTCTACTGCAGTGTTCAAACCTGGCAGCCTCATAATCCAGTCTCCTTAGGAATTACATTCATATTGGACTAGCTCTTCTGCAGCGGACAATTTACGTACAATTCCAATGTTCAGCGTAAATGAGGGACAAAGGGTGTCCTTCATGTAGTGAAACTGGAAGTTAGGGTATGGAGGTTGAGATGGTGGATGGGCGTTGAGATTGTGGTTTTCCTTTTACAGGTTCTATGTGGATTAATGACACCGCTGGCCGTTAAGTGAACTGCAGTCAGCATCTTGTTGCTCGTGCTCGCACTCCGTAGGCGGGAGCGCATCCTGGGCATCGGCCAAAACAGTGATTGGACGTGACATACACAAGATTGAACGTGATTTACAATCATATTTAGAGTAATGTTACTATCTGTAATGTTCCTATATTTTATTTGGCAAGCTAGCCAACTACCATATACAGTCAGATAGTATTTTGCTAGTGATAGCGTTAGCGAGCAAGCAAGCTAAGGTTAGCCAGCTGTCTGTAACCTAGCTATGCTACAAGGATCTGACATTGGTTGCTTCGTAACGTTAGCTGATAAAGTAATTTGCAAATGACAAGCTAGCAAATTTACCAGCCAGATCAGCCCCAGGAGTCTAGATGAATTAGCTGACATTATCCACTCAAGACAGTATGTTGCTACATTAGCTAGCTAGCAATTCATCTAGCAAGCAAGCTACGTGGACTTGTGTTGGGCTCTGTTGTGGTGGGTGCTGGTCATTTGTTGACGTTAGCGGACTCAATTTCTAAGCTAACGTTAGCTAGTGTTGCACACTGGTGGCGCTGAGCTAAAGAGTCCTTTACATAGAAATCAGTCCACAGGCTGTTATGGGCAACCGAGAAAGTTGGGGACGGTCTCATTTTTTAAGTTACGTTACAATCCGTTCACACATTGGCAATACAAAGAAATTAATACATGTAAATTGCTACATATAGTAAGAGTGGCTACAATCACACTTCCAACTTTCATGCTGGAGTCGAAATCATTCATTAATTCACTATTCCCTACTCACTATTCAGGGAGTTCAATGTGTATATATAGTGAGCTCACCGGCAAAATGAAAAAACGTTTTTGCGCTGCTTTCTCACCTCTAGTCCATCTGATATTTTTCTTTCAGCGCAATGTATGATGGTATATAGTGCTTGGATAGTGACCATTGGTTGTACACTATTTTTCACGATGCATTGTGGGATACTTTGAGTCCACTATATAGGGCATAATAAATCTCACTGTACATTTGGACAGCACTACATATACACTATATAGTGGACTATGTAGTGAGTAGTGACTGATTTTGGACACAGCCCATGTCTCGTTACATTTTTGCGGAAATGCACATCATCTACAAGGAGGCCTACAATGTACAGTAGCTACAACGGGTGCGTGCATATTCACCAGCTATATTGTAACGCCTTAACACAGAAATAAAAATACAGCTTTAACCTTAAACCCAAATTATATTTATCACTATATTTATGAAATATATTATTTCTGTTAGTCTACAATCACATTTCAGCTTGTTATGCTCAGTTCTGATCATAAGGTCCTGATGTGAATTGATAAGAAATCCAAGGCTGAGCTTTCTGCTGCTCATAGGCTGGACTAACCTGAAAGAGGGCCCCGCAGGAAAGAAAATTGTTATTGTGCCTCTATTGACCATCTCCCCAAACACACACCTTGTTTTATGTTTTTTTTTTTTTTTTTTGATATTGCACTGCATAGTAGTCCAAATCCCTAAACAAATTAGATATTCATGAAATTACATACAACCTTTTGACATTTAGTGAACCTGGCACTTTTGGGGCTCCTGGGGTCTGAGGTGCCTGGGTGGTAATCCAGACCAAATAAAAACTGAGACACTTTCAACCATGGTGTGAACACAGCCTATGAAATGTAGGACTACATCTATCCACAAAAGCAAAAACATTACCACATCATCACAATGAGGATATAAAATCATGTCACAAACATGAAGCATGTTGGCAATTAAAGCCAAAGCGGAAAAAAGAAAGACAGGAAACATTTACATCCCAGCTTTTGTACTGCTTTAAATGATGTTGAATAGCAATATTTATTCATGCCAAACATTAATGAATTCCTGGGAACGCAGCAATCGTTCATTCCACCGTGTCAATGTGAGACATTAGGAGATAGGGTGTTTCTTTTTAAATGCTCTTTTATTAGTTCACGCAGCTGTTTTCCCCTCATACTCATCCCTGTGCTCTCCCTGTGCTCTTGGACTCTAGCTGAACATAATTCCAACACAAAGAGCCACAGAAAATGCACTCTCAGCCTCCTGTAAATCCAATTCATGACGAAGCTACATAAGACTTTGATTGTGCCAGGAATTTGATTGCTTCATGGGTACAGGAAAAATAGGGAATGTTGGCAAGCATTTCAGAATACATTGTGGTATATTTTGCAGCTTGAAAAGAAAATTACCTAGAATACGTTAGCTAGCATGATCAGACATCACAATTCTAATGAAAAGGTTTGGAAGCATCAACGCTTCAGTCATCCAGTTCAACCCCAAAATGAAATATTCATATGTGAAACAGCTTGCTCGTATGTACCCCTGACAACACTGTTTGCTAAGTGGTCTTGAGATGTATTTCTGTGTGCGTGTCCTTACGTGCACTTGTACATGCCTGTTTGTATTTGATTGAAGTGGAGACAATGACAGTGAAGGAGGGAAGATGTGTTTGTTTGTGCTCTCGCCTCTAGAAGCCTCTCAGATCTCTCTGGGTTTCACATCAGAAGGGTTTCCCAGCTGTGTGGCCGTGCCCAGTGGCAAAGCTAAAAGTGTGTACATGTATGGGTGTGTGTGGAGGAAGGGCAATGACTGAATACTTATCATCTGCAGCTTGAAGAGAGAGAGCGTGAGACTGAGGAGACAGATGCAAACTATTGCTGCAATTTTTCCATGAGGATTCAGGGTCAGGGTGCTGCAGTGGGCACTAACTGTAACACTTAACACCTGACATGAGACAGACGGTTAAAACCCTGTTCACTGAGAGCAGAAGGGTGTACTAAGAAGCGAGATAATGGGTTAGCGAGGTATGTTGAGCCTAAAGCCAGAGTTTTCAATGTCTCGAAGGTGGCTCTCTTTTAACCTGGCTAGATTGCCATGGTAACTTATGCTGCACTCCTAACCTGCTCTGGAGGAGGCTATGTTCAGAGTTTCAGATTTAAATGCTTTGGCTATAAAAAGTTGTGTTTAGAGACCAAACTGATCCATTTGGCTTTTCCAGATGATAAACTCTATGAGTGATATAGATTCTCAGCTGAGGGAATACATTACAGATGCAAAACATTAGAAATGCCACCAAACAAAGCCGTGCAATTACAGTAGTTGTCTTATTCGCAGAAATAGTGTTGCTTTTTGCCATAATATTTTTTTAATATTCTTCAAAGTTCTCCATTATAACAGCCTGTTCTTCTGAAGTAGGCAGCACGTAATCGGTCCATTACGTGAGGAAGAAAAGTCAAATGACGTGCCAAACGTCCCCTTTTATGGGAACGCACAGACTCTGGTGAAGAAAACCTGGGTTAACAAAGAAAGTTGATAACCACCGTCGTTATACCAGTTATCTCTGTTTGGGGTTTTACGTTTTGTCAAGCCAGCTAACGTAAAGAAGCTATGTTGAACTTGCTTCATAGTACACCCCTCAAATAAAGATTACAGATTCTTGTTTGTGATTGGACAGAACGCAAATCAGTTCAGAGTTTATTCAATGGATGTGTTAAGGTGAGTTGGTGATAGATTGGATCAGCTGGTCTACGCTGCTGTGATTGATTGTTTCGCTGTCAGGAAACTGATGATGCTCTGGGCATGTGTTATTATAAAGTTAACTAGAATGGTCAGCTACACAAAGTCCCTTAGATGGCTAACTGGCCAACTGTTGGAGAGTACCAGCGACAGACGTACCGGACCTTCGTCGTCACGGTAACAATAATAAACACATGGTTAACGTTGTGAGACGGTCGCAGTTTGGTTAGGTTTATGCACCAAAACATTACATTTTTATTTGGGTTAAAATAAGTACGTTAGTTACTTAAGTTAACTTACAAACGTAAGTTAAGTTACGTCACATGACTTACGACTTATGTCACGTGACTTACTAACGTAACTTATGTAACTTAACGTTACAATCTGTAAGTTAAAATAAGTCAACGCTGGCTTTTGGTTTCACATGGGACATTAACAGCGGCCTCCTGGGTGAAAGTCCTGTGTTTGAAAACTACTTGGTTAGGTTTAGGCACCATATCATCATGGTTTGGGTTAACATAAGTACATTAGTTGTGTCACATGACTTATGACTTACGTCACGTGACTTACTAACGTAACTTTACTTATATAACTTAACGTTACAATCTGACGTAAGTTAAAATAAGTCAACGTTGACTTTTGGTTTCACACGGGATAGGAACACGATCGCCTGGGTGAAAGTCCTGTGTTTGGAAACTACTTGGTTAGGTTTAGGCACCATATCATCATGACTTGGATTAAAATAAGTACGTTAGTTATGTAAGTAACTTGCTATGGTTTACTAAGGTTTGGTATTGTACATGCTGGCGGATGGGCTTCCTGGAGTTCTTAATAGAACACTCTGCCCGATCCATCTCCATCATCTTCTTCCAATTTTGTCTGCTGCTGGTAGTTGTTGTGTCCTCGTCCACAGATCGTTATTGCTGATCTTGTCTGGCCAGTGGTTCTTAATAGAACAGATCCATCATTAATGTTAGTAGTTCCACCTGTGGTTTTCCTACTATGATAATTCAAAATGTCTCCTGTGAAAACATCCGTTAGAGAAGCCAATCATGGACCAATGTGACCAATGTGCCAGTAAGTGGTTGAATCCATTCAATTAAAAACCCTTTTAATTAAAGTTCAAATATTATTTGCAAAATACAGATTTCATCATTTTTATCCGGATCGATAATGTATTTGGAAACAAAATTATGAAATCTGAATAATAAGGGACCTTAAAAGAAATTGCTTCTGATTTGCATTGATGATTTTTGTTTTTTCACACTAACAGGAGGAACCAACTCTGTACTGAGCATAATCATCCTACAACACTCTGCCTTCAAACAGTGGCCCAGTGTCCAGCGAGCAGGACTCTCCCTACTGGAGAGCAGAACAGGGTGACGTGGTATTTCCATTTACACCTCTGGGCCATATGGCAGCACATGATGTAATACTGATGACTGTCTCTTATGACAGCAATCGCACTTCTGTTCAAGGTGAGATTCAAATCGCTGCACATTATTTACACTCCATCTATTCGAATATGGCGTAATGGCTTCAGCGTGTGGCCAAAATTACACTAACCAGTTATATAAACCTCTGCTTGACACCAGTGGGGAAAATATACACTCATGGGTATCAACAGGTTGGTCTAAGTGATAGAAGTCAATACAAGTAGGTTTGCATTGCTAAAAGGATTATCATTATGCATTACAAGTCTTCTTTCTTTTAAACATTTTATTTATACATTTATCCCATTTCAACAAGACAACGTTTGTGTTTTCTGATGTAAACTGTAGAAAACGCAAAATAAGTTAAGTCTTGTTTTCATCAACAACAGAAGTTCAAATAAGAAAGAGGTGGAGGAGGGATCAGACAACATCCAGTCCAAGTCTTATATCCAAACTGGAAATATCTTAATTATAACCTTAAAGATAAACAAATAATACAACAACAAAAAAAGCAAACAATGTTTCAAAAGGACAATGGACTTAATGACTGCTAATGACTGGAAATGTGAAGTAATTAATCTAATATTACACTAAATGTCAAGAGAATATTTCAAGTAAAAACTTTAATGTAAATAGTCTAACATTACAGATTATATCAGGCCAGTGCACTACCAATGAAGACAGATGTAACAATAGTGGAAATAACTTTTTCAAGAAAAGCTTTCATTTTAAACTATTATAAATACAGTGCAGTGTTTTTGAAACACCTTCAACACTGGTCAAACACAAACACTTGTGGTATTAAAGGGAAACTCCACCGATTTTACACAACAAAGTCTGTTTACAGGTCTTTTGTGGCATATGCTAATTAAGCAGCTGCTTTTACCAATGCCATCACTGGGGGGCTGAATGAACATAGTAGACGAGTGAAGACCTCTGTCTACTTCCTTGCAGAGTGTACGTATTTTTTCATTACTTTTTTGAACTTTTTTTAATACCCCAAACAGGTTAAGTGGGTATAGAAATGGATGGATGGAATTAAATTTAAAAGAAAGAACTGAGCTGCATATTTACATTTTATCAGGTTGTAATTTATTTCTTTCATTGATTTTTTTTTTTTTTTTGTAGAGCAAAAACACTGGCGATAATTTGCAGTTTGCTCTTCAGTTTATACACGGGTGACTTACTTTTGTCAATGTGCATTTCAAGTGGGCCCTGGTTTCAGTTTCTGCTCAGGGCCCTAAAATTGTGTGGGTCAGATCTCTCAGAAATAATCTGATGTAGGTCAACACATTATCTTGCAAAGATGCACACAACTGTATTCCCTTTATATGGGAATAGCCATCAATATAACTTAACTCAACACAACACTTCATCTTTTAGAACATATACTGTAACAGTGACAAATCAAAAATGAATGTCTAATGTCTCTAAGTTGTCTTCTGTCGGTGCAGTATATAAGAAAGATACCTATTGTGATAATGAAAGTTATTCATTTTGATATTTACTGCCCTAGAGCCCCACACCCCAAGGGGCCCCAGAGGTCCTGTGTTGACATTAAATTGTGGTAATTTCATAAATTGCAATTTGGTGTGGGGACATATATGTACGATAAAAGCACATTATAAGTGTTATAATTTAAAATAACACTTGCACTTATACTTTATAATATATTATAAAGTGATTTGTTAAGGGCATGCATTTTTTACCCAATCTTGAGGCCCTGTCTTATAGTAGGACATGGTGTCAAAATCTAGTTTTAATACCTTTTTTATATTTCATATATCAACTGAAACATCAGGCTGCATTATGCATATTCCTAAAATAATTTGAATTTAATAAAATTACCACAAACTGAGACACAGCAAACGTGGGGCCAGTTAACTGCATACACGATACACAGAAAGTTGGAGGAACCAGACAATCGATGGGAGCCCAAACTCATTTTTGCCCAAGGGCCCCTCAGCCGGTTTTCTGTAAATGTAATCTCCCTAAATGCTGTTCCAAAGTTTTCTCCACGCTCCCAGGATTTTATCCCAAAGAAATCCCTTTATTAAAATATAATTTAAGTTCTCATTTTTTCCAAAAACAATCAGACCTAAAGATATTTAGTCTAAAATGATATGAATCAGCCTTCAAAACCCCACTATGTGTGATTGGAATGTAATTTGCAGGTTGTTATAACTCCCTAATTCTCACACACAATACTGAGGACAAGACCTCAAGTGTCTTTAGCTACCATGCACACCCCTATTTTTCTGAACCTCCTTGTTGGTGAGGTAAGAGTTTGATGAGTTGGAGAAACTGGCTCATGTTGTCTGTATACTGGTGCATCATTGAATTTGCTACATTCCCTGAATGTTTTTCTTTAACCTGTAAGGAACCCTGTGTTGTGGTTATTCATTCTGAACATTTCCTCTTTGTGTGGTAAATGTAGGTGGTGCCACAGACCTGACACAACATCCAATTGACGCTGTTTGACTCCAGAAGAAGGGGCTGGTGGGTGGATTTTCTGTTCAGAGGAACCCCCTCAGCTTTGAACACAGTAAAGTCAGAATCTGGCAGGAAATTGGGCGATTTTGATTTCAAAATAAAAGCACTCCCAAGGGGGAAGCCTCTATTTATTGTATGTTGTTTCATTATTGCTTTCCAGTACTACTGTAATGTACAACAGAAACAAATGCTGTACCAAAAAGTCATACCTTTACATATTTCATAAAACGCAAACTAAAATTATACTACAAGAGCAGATGTGACATTTTGAATTTTTGTCCACTGTAGCTCATAGTATGAGCTGGCTACAGCATGCCTATGTGTATGTTACATAGGTTTTAGTGGTTATGAATACATTCAGCTCTACTGCAAAAGGATACATATCACACATATATTTACTTTACTTATAGTCTACTTATTTCTTTGTGACTGCATCATTTATCTTCACTTATACACATCTACTCTTTAAATTTTCTGAGATTAACAAGCAAGATCAAAAATAAAATAAAGATTTGTCAGTAGAAAGATTTTTGTGCATTAAGTGAGAATTTATTTGTCATTTAAAAGTATTTCTCTAAATTGTGTTTTTGTATAAATGTGATTTATGGTTAATTTGAACGTGATATTAATCTCCTTTTCAAGTGTGGTTTAAACAAGTGTTTTTCCTCCTTGGCAAGTAGCTACCCCAACCCTGTTACGTTTATACGATCTCTGTTTTTAAATTACTAACCCCAACCTTGTCATATTACCTGTGTATGTGTGTGTGTGAGTGCGTGTGTATGTGTGAACTTACATGTAATATCGTGTGTTTTCTTTTCTGTTGTACTGACTTGTAAAGTGTACAGAGACTCTCTGAGTAATGTGCACTCTAAATAAACTGAAGCTGAAGTTGAAGAGGTGCTCGTTGCAGCGTTGCAGCGCTTCCCCAAATTATGGATTTTATTTTGAAAGATTTAGTTGGAAGTCATTTCGGTAGGCTATAACTTGACTCTCTTGACAGTAGCGCGAGCCCCGGGCTTCCAAATAAGGAATCCGGCTGTTGCTGCGCGCGGACACACAGACAGACAAGGAGCTCCAGAGCCGCGAGCTGGGGACGGCGCGAGCCCTCTTTGATTTACCGCTCCGTTAAACCTTCACATTCACCTGGAAGACTGTGTAACCTGAGGACTCGAAGGATTTTAAATTTCGAAAATAACTTTTTGAGAGAAATCTCAAAATTTTCTGGAATAACAAACAACAACAGTTTTAAAAAAGGATTTCCCTTGATTAATGAAAGAGAACCGGAGGATGTTTCATTTTGGAACAATGTAAGAAAATAACAGTCGGTGAATACATCGGGATTTTCTGAACCCATTTTACGCACTGGAAGCACATTCGGAACTAACGGACAGTCAGAAGTCATCTCTGAGTGTCCCCTCTTCTTTATTCCAATAACTTTGCATTTATTTTGCTCAGTATGATACGAAATTTGCGTTTATAATAATGCGTTTTATGGACTTATCCTAGGACTTATCGCCAGGCTTTTGGAATTGGTGAATGCCCTGCGAACGCATCGAGCTTTGACCACTGACAGTATGCATCAAATGGATTGGTAACTTACTCAAGGTAAATTTTCATTTTTTAAATTGATCATATTCACTTATATTGACCTCATACTGACACCGGTGCTCACCTTCAAGTTTACTCTACACACATCAACACTGCTTGCATATTGTTGCCTCTGCGTTTTGTTTTGGTGAGATGCGTGTCGATTTTGTCACTACTCTTGGACGGTTTGGGGCAAAATTAGCAAAAAAAGAGACTGCTATCAAGTTAGTAAATTATCTGGAGATTTATTCTGGTTGTTGAGGTCCGCCTTATGATGTGGTCTGCTTTTAGTCAGCTTGGGGAGTAGCACTGTATTTTCAAGTCTCACACACCCAACCGGTTTGTGCTCAGGGAGTCGCACCGCTGGTGGACAGTCGCCGTCTGGGCTAGTCAGTCCGTGAAGATGGAAGGAGGCACGTTTCTCAGGGGACACAGTGTCGCCTAACCTTATTTAATAATCATGTAATTTAATGAGTCTTGGCTCATTCACAAAGGTTAAATGCCAGCTAGAACGTAATCTGAGACATTTTTTGAGATGCATAAGCGCAACTCTTTAATTCGGCACACATGAAACACGGTGAATGAAACACAGTAGAATTAGTTTCAGTAAATATATACATTTTAACTTTTCCTCACATCCATTGCTTAAGTTTTAATTTCATTCAAACCGTTCTGGTTTTTAGCCCCTATAGGTGATAATACCACCTGGTATGCAACTCGTAGAATGCCTTTTCAAAGCAGCGTGTAGCTTTGCCAGCAAGCAAGGCTGCATTTAATTGCAAGATTTTTTAATAGAGTTTGGCGTTTGTGTTCTCCATCCAAGACAAACCTGGTGCATGACTTTGTCATTTTTGATGAAATTAAGTGATATTTTTCTTAGACTTCTTAGTATTTTCCTAACAGGCTGAGGTAATGGGTTTAAATTGTGACGATAAACAAATCTAGAGTATAAAAAGACAAACAAAAAAAACCCTTTGTATCCTTAGTTCAGCATTTTTTTGTTCCCTTTTGATGCCACAATGCCTTTAATTGTCACCTTACACAAACTTTAAGTTATTAAATACTGTTTGTCACATTTAATGACTCGTCAATATTTATTATCATACATATTACACCCAGTACAATGATTTGTTGTCTTCAATCAAATCCTGCATGGATTTTTTTACCTGCTAAAATGCACAAAGAATGTGCTCAAGTCAGGTCTGGGTGACACATGATGATAAGGCAGGGTGAAATCATGCCCAGTGATGCTTATGGGAGAAACCAGAGGCACATCGCTGATTTCTTTGCAGTGGAGTAGGCAGATGAACGCTTTGAGCCTATTGCTGTGGCGCACTTTCAGTCAGCCTGGTATCACTCACTGATGGCCAGCAGTCTTATTCGCCACAAAATGGGTTGTCATTCTCTGTCCCCTTCTGTTGCAAGGAGCCTCCCTCATCTCTCCTTGTGCTGCAGTAAGACTCACTAATGTCCAATCTGTGGCATGCTGCATGTGCATACACAAAATGATGAAAATGAGACAGACAGGGTAGGCTGCTGTTTTTGAAAAACTTTCAAAACAGTATTTTTTCATTGGATTTCTTGCTATCTAGGGTTAGGCTTAGAAAGAACATTTCTACTTCTATGTGTATTTTCCTTGTTTGGTTGACAGTACGAAAAAATATCCTACATAGAATTTAGTCCAACTTCAGACATTTTAAAGTTACCAAATCATACTATTGGGGGCGCTATAAAAACACATGAGCCCATCCTTTGGATAAGACTGGTTAAATTTCCATTTAGCTTATGCGCTGAACTGTTGATTTATAGCAGCATAATGTTGCCTTTCTTACTTGGAGACAGAGCTGAAAATGCAGGGTCATACTGTATATTTTCATGAAAAAGTGTGATGTCTCAACAGGTGAGGACCTGGTCTTTAAAAGCCTGCAAAAGTATGTTATTTTAAAGGCCGATACAAATATTTCTAGACTCAAATCAATAGTTTACAGAAAAATGGTATAAAAGCCTCAGAAAGAAAGTTTAAACTGTTACAAGGCATTAAAATTCACTACTGGAACGGAGATTAATTAAATTCTTTTGGGTTAGCACACCTTTAAAGCAGTCCAACAGTGCATATGTATTCAGAGGTAGACATACATGAAGCATTTAAAGGTCAAATTATATTGAGAGTGCCCTTGCCATGTTGATAGTGGCCCTCTGTGTATTGTTCCGCTATCTACTGTTAAATTCAACCATTTTCTCTCCTTTACTGATTCATCCTCCACTTATGGGTGTATGTAAAAACTTCACCTCAATCAGAGATTTTTTCTCCAGGCAACACAGCCGACCCCTCCCATCATAAAAAAACCTTGGACCCTTGTAACTGCAGCTCGTGATGCCTGCAAAAAAAAAAAGAACCTCATTAATATTGAATTGCGCAAATTAAGACCTTGCAGTTGTTTGACCCACATCAACATGCATGATGCATTACACTAAACACGACACCACAAAGGAATAACGGGGCTGCCTAACCTCACGGTGGCCCTGTGGTGTTTTGTTGCAAGAAAAGTACATTTTTGTCACAGCGCCACTAAAATCCATGTAAGGCCTGCCATAAGACTGAGTAGAGTCAAGTGTACAGGACTTGTCTCCTGTTATGACAGCACATGCATTTCTGGGACAGTGTCAGGTTCAGGGTCAGAGATCCCACCCTCACCCTCCAGGTACGGATATTAGCAGTCAACTGTTTTATCCGCAAGAAAGAGAGCAGATAACAGAAATAGACTCAACAGTCGTGCCCTGACAGGCACGGCTGGCTCAGAGTCACAGGGATGAGACAAGACGGCAACACAACACAGGCCTTTTCAGAGGCATTCATGCATGTTTTTTTAACCTAGATGTCCTCCTTTGTTTCTGCATCTTACATCCTCCCACTGCCTCGGAAAACACCCGCGCCCTCGACTCACTCGCCTTCCCTCCATCTTCTCATCCTCTGATCAGTCCCCTCCAAACAAGGCCGCAGTGTCCAAGGCTGTGTGCTATCAGAGAACCTCATATCTGAATTTGTGACATCAGAGGGAGGAAGAGGAGACAGTGAGGGGGGAAACAGAGGGGTTCATTGAAAGAGGGAGATGAATAGATGGGTGACGAGGAGACAGTCAGCAGGACGATAGAAGATGGATTAAAAGGGAGATAGACAGAGACTGTTGATGGAGGGCTGTGTGACATAGGCAGACAGTGCTATTGCCTCTGAGCTCCACAGATTGCTTTGTGTGTGACACCCACCATGCTTTGGAGTAAATACACGGCAATCAGTCAGCACAGACAGGCTAGTCACATACACACACTTTGAAACACAGGCACTTTAAAGGTGAAGTATGCCAATATCCCATGTCCTGAAATTTCCTAATGGCTTCTCCACAGTACTGTGGGGAGAATATCTTAGCTTGGAGCAACATGGAGGTTGACCAGATCCTGCAACACCATTGGCTCCCCTAATTAAGGACCAAACAAGGAGCTTGGGATGGGTGCTTAATGAGGCTTGGCCAATGTGTGGAGTGAGACAGGAACTTAGGCTGACAAGCATGTAACAGCCACAAAGCTTTACCACGAAGAGCCTCAATGGCTACATTCACGCCTCAGCCCTCATGCTCAATTCAGAACTGCTGTTTGTTGTGATTGCTTTAAATGATTATTCATATCGAGGATGCAATTTGTGTCCGGTGCCAAAATGAGCAGATGTAGGGGTTGAAACAGACATGCAAAATACCTGTGACAAAATGTAGCACCTAATTGCGAGGCTTGTCATCTAGCTAGCACAGGGAAATTTTACTTTCATTGATAAATTTCAATCAGTGAAGACTTCATTCTGTAGTGGTAATGTCTTCCCAAGGAAAATAACAGCATCAGTCATTTGTTGAAAAAAAACCTATGTTGTATAGTTGTGTCTGAAGCGGCTGTGTAACTTTTAACTCTTGCCTGTCAAGAGCAAATGCAGAAGTAGCATGACTTATAAAGCCTCAAAACTTTGTAAGGAAGAGGTTGGGGTGGATGGATGGGTCAATAAAGTGTGCGACTTTGACTTGGGAGACAGTGGTTGGTTTGTGATTTCCTACCAAGAGTCAATGTAGTGTTCTTTATCATCATGATGATGATGATGATCATGATGATTCCTTAACCTTTACCAAGTAGTTATTCTTTTTAACATGACAACGAAATTTCCCTTAACAAAGTATTTTTTTGAACAACCAAACCCAAATCACAATCTTTCCCTAACCTTACTCTTTTTTTGGCCACTTGGTAGCAGTGGAATAAGCTAAAACATTAGTTGTTGCAGTGAGCTTAGAAAACAGTTACCTATTTATACATCCAGCAGACACAGAGCAACATTAGCATTCATTTGAGTCGTTTTTCTGGCCACCCTCTTGAATGTAAGTCCAATATTCACTCTCTTTTAGCTCTGTTTTTGGTCTCAACCAACTCCTGAGAAAAATATGTGGCTCTTTAGCTGCTAAATGCTCTGCTATGTTCACCAGCGAGATGCTAAGTGTGTCTGTCTGCTGTTTGGTGCTGGGCAGGTAGTGTACAGTGGGTTTAATAGAGCTGTTTCTCTGAAAACAGCTGCCTGCTGCTGCTGGAAACATTTTAGCTGAAAGACATCTCTGTGAGTTCATCACTATTAACAAAACCTTTCAAATTACACTTTAATTATTATTGTCATATGAATCATTTTTGTAACAGTTGTTTGTAATGGTTCTGTAAGGCTAATATGGGTCACTTTTAACGCAGTAAGAATTTATTTATTTTGTCGTTTGCTGGTCTCTTTATAAGAACTATGTATTTGCTTTCACAGTTCACAATACAGACAGGAAACATTTGAGAGAGAGGGTGACCTTATGCAACAAAGCTCCCAAACAGACTCAAACCATGAAAGATGGGGCCACATAGTATGCAGTCTAGATCATGTGGGCACCAAGACACCCAAGAAACGCCCAAAAAATAATCTCCAGGCATAATTATTGCTGATGCACAGTTGTAGAATTTTGTAGTGTCGTGGGTAATGTCAAGGACTGTCATGCAGTTTGATTGGATAGTTTGTTGCCTGGGTGAAATGTCAGACTTGCCAGGAAGTGAGAAAACATTAATTCCAAACAGATACAATTATATATTTCACCTCTATTTATTTCTCTGCTCATTCATGAATGAAATGACAGCCTTCTTGTGAGAGCTGGAAATGTAAAAGAACCTGTGTGATCACTTAATCATTCCTGTTGGTAAGGTATAAAAGCTGGGCGAGGTGCTACATGGTGCCTTTTGTCTGGAGACAACTGTCGAGCGAGCAATCAAGCATAAACTGAGCTTAACGCTGGCTGGTTGACAAAGGTATTTATAAGCATTAAAATCCAAATCCTGTGTAGATTGAACACTCTAGATCAGACTTTATGCCTTGTACAGCTAGCCAACCTTTCTCTCATCCCAAATTACAACAGTGTAGATTTCCCTGTGCTTTTTTGAATGTATATGTTTTAAAAAGTATGTAATAAGTGCACTATAAAAAATCCCAAACTATTATCTTACCACAAACCTACAACAGTAAAATTTTTTTTTTTTTGGCCCGCCAGGAATCGAATCACCCCCTGAAAATGTAGAGACCCAGTGAGTGAGCTGATCGTGAGTAGAAAACAGCATAGTACATTTACTGCAGATTAAAACATGCTAAGTGGTATAATTAAGTCAGCCTCTCTTTTTTGTCTGAAATCTTCAGACACATTTTTTCACACAGTGCCCTGAGATTTGACACTGGTAGCAAATTTACGACACTCCACTGTGATTTGTATGCTGTGGATGGATGGTCATCTCTTTATATGCAGAGATCAATTCACTGCCTGACATTTATTTATAAGGCCGTCCTGAGGCTGTCTCCATCTTACTTTTGGGTCTCTATGGCTCCAGTCTGTGGGCATCAGTATGGTTTAAGGTCAAAAGACTCTTCTTTTCTCTGTTCGAACTGAGATTTGAACTGAACTGGGTGAAAAACCATTCAGGTATCCTATTGCCTGGAATGACTTACAAAAAGACTTAAAATCAAAAGAACAGAGTAACTCAGGGTAAATTTAACTATAACACTCTGACTTGAAAGTGAGAAATGGACCTTTAACTTTATCTTATTTTATTTCTCTTTAAATGTTTGTGCTGTTGTGTCCCGTCTGTAATTGCGTGCTCATGTTGCTGTCTTGGGAAGGTCTCACCTCTAAATCTCAGTGGAATCTTTCCTGGTGCAGGCGTTACTTTCTTTAAACATTTAACTTGTTCTGAAAATAAACTTGCTCTCAGGCAAAGGTGGAGCCTTCAGATGACTTACAGTATCTCTGGCCAAAAATATATGCTGGTCATAAATACTGGAGCATTTTGGGAAAAGGGTCATTCTGTGTAGAAAGAATTTCCTTTTGTTACTGTGGTAGTAGAGTTACACCAATTACAGTCATTTTAGTCTTTTATTAAAAGTCACAAGTGCTATACTCTGTGTTGGTTTTCACCTCTGATATGATGGATTTGAAACTGGTTTAATATCACTTCTGATTAATGGTAAAATATCAGTAAAGGTGTTTGGCTGTAAAGCCGCCCATATTGGTGGAACCCTTGTGTAGTAGCAGTTACAGTATGTTAGGATCTGAACTGCACTGCTGTGAGTCAAGGTCTTCAATTAGCAGGATTCTCTTGTCTGTTTGCTATTTTTATCTTCATGTTAGCAAGTGTGTGAGAGAAGCAGAGGAAACACCTTCACACCTCAGTTTGCTCCTCTGGAAGCCTCTAATGGCAAATATGCTGAGCAGCCAATGGATTAAACCATGTGAACTGCATGTCTGTATATGCATACTGTACATACATACAGAATATTTAACACCTTCTGTGACACATTTGTCTGCTGAAGTCATTGGATGTCATAGCTTAATTTTCAGAAGTGGAGCTTTACTTCAAGAACACTATGATGGTTCTGTCATCATGTCTATCTATCATGTTTAATACCTGTATTTTCTATTATTGAATTAACATCGTGAATCTGAGCTTTTTCAAATTGGCAACAGATTTTTTTGAAATGATACAAGGTTTTCTATTGTCCTCATGTGCTCATGTCATGTAATAACAGTAAATGGAATAAAATGTAATATTTGACTTACTTAGATGGATCCAAATTTGTTGCTATAGTATTTGCACATTTGTGTGTTGAGTTGTGAAATGTATTAACTTGGTTTCAGGTTTGTGAACGCGTACAAAAGTATTTACATGTGCATACAATTTGTACATGTATAAAATAATCCTGAAATATGAACTTACAAATGTTAATGTAAATGGCTCCCGTAGTGTGAGCCTGTGAGACCGGGCTCAGGGCAAATAAAACCTCAAAGAGTAACTTACCCCCAGAAATTCTTGTTTTTGCTAATCACCTTGCTGCAGTGATGTACAGATGTACTCCAGGACACTATGACATCACTGTTGGGTGTGGTTATAGGTGCAACAAAGCACACTTGTTTTTTTAAATTGTTATACACATTCTGAAATTTAAGCATACATATAAAGCTTATTGTACACATTCCCAAATCTGAGTATACACATAGGTATAATATTGGCCCCATATATTTTCAGTTTCCAATTTTGTCTTACTATCATATTAATGACTTTAATATAAACTTTACTTGCTTGTGGTTTGATTTGAAACTCAAAAATACATTTAACAGCATTTTAGTGGTCACACCTGAAGGAGGAGTTCGACTATATTCACCAGCTTCTATTTGTACTGAGAAATTGTGAAAGACTGGGATCAGATGACACCAACGAATACTGTCTGCTCCATCTGTATTATCACACCAGTCATGAGTTATAGTAGAGGCAGCGTTTCTCAGCATTTGTGCTGTGGCAAATAACACAAATTAAAATCTCTGTACTGCTAGTGATTGAAAATCATGACAGACCTGTAGCCCTGAAAATGATTGAAATAATCTAACTTTCTTCTAAAGTGTCAGTCCGTCTTGTTCTTTTTTCTGGCAGTTTCACAACTCTGTCATTTCTTCAGTTTAGCCTCCAAGTTAGTGTTGAATTCAAATGCATGTAGCAGAGCCTTAAAATGTCTGTTCTTGTTCTAAATAGAGTCTAGTTTGATGTTACAAGAGGAAATAACAAAATCTGAAGAACTGCTGCTGGCAAAGAGCTACAGGTATTCCCCTTAAGGGGAGAGGTATGCTATGTTCAAAGGCTTCACTATTAGTATACACTTTTATTTGAGCATTGCCTAAAATCACAAATAAAACTTTTACAACAACGTCAGCTCTTTCACTTTGACATGCTGTGAGTTGAAGAAATGCCACAGAAATTAGTCACATGTATGTAGGCATGTTCATGGCATTTTCCCCCCACGCACATACTGTACATAGACACCTTGCTTGAGAAATCACAGATGGTTCACTCTGCTTCCTCCACAGCTTTCTCAGCGGTGTTATGACCCTCTCTCTGGCTGAAATTTTTGAGCTCTTATAAACACATTATGCTGTAATTTCTTGGCACTTCATTAATTAATCCATCAAATAATCATAGTCTATTAACCATTTCAGAAGCATTTTGTTTAATAAATCATCTAAACTGTTGAGGTTGTGTTGCCACATATAAAATCATAACAATATGCGCATCAATCTGTACATATGCAGATGCATGCAGCCTTTGTTCGAAGCCGGTTTATTTAAATGCAGACAGCCCTGCTGCTCTTATTAGAATATCTCAATAAAACAGACACAGGTAGTTTCATAGTGCAGGGTGAAATGATCTTTTCTTTATCCTCTGTGATGAGACTGAGGGAAATCTTTGATCTAGAGTGGCTAGATAATCATCCGTAGCTGAGCCCTGATTTCCATCTCTATTCAACTCTCCCCTGGAAGCTCCATAAGCAGCCGTCAACACTGGAACTAATCAGGGTTATTACTACTCTCCCAACTGAACGGCACACTTCTCCAGATGTGGGATCGGCTTCTCCACTGCTGTTGTTCTTGATGTTGATGTTGTACTGTACTTTGATTTATATTTGTTTGCTGATGCACTGGGCTGATACTGGAATTTTATTAAACATGGACCACTTCTTGTTTTAGCACAATTGATGAACATTTTTATCTCTATTATTTATCATCAGATGTTTGATCAGATAATTCATTACAGTGTTATTTCACCTGCAGTAAAGCCTGCCTTGCCCTGCCTTTAGGAGCTGCCAACCCTCCTTATGACTTTTAAAGCAGAGAGAGAGAAAAAAGAACAAACTGCTGCCATCTGATGTTTTTTTACTAGTGCTATTTCCTTGGAGGCCTGGAAGTCACAAAGAATTTAATAAAACACTTGAATGATGACTCTCCTTTTCAGTTCACATAGTGTTTGTGACTTCCACCTATTGTATTTGTAATTTGGCAGGGGGAACCTGGACACACCAAATACAAAAGGTGACCTTATCTTCTGTAGTTCAGAGCTGTTTTTAGGGCTTTTGGGACAAGTCTGTCGAAGTACATGTCAAGTTGACTTCAAGTCCTTTATGGCAAGTCAAATTCTAGTCTCAAATCTGTCAAGGCAAATTTAGGTCAAGCCTTGAGACTGTCAATGTTTCAAGTCAAGTTTAAAGTCCATCAAGGCAAGTTTAAGTCAAGTCTCGAATCAGAGCGACATTTAAAGCAAAATTATGCAAGAATTGGTATTTTTTGCGACTTGGCGCCCCTATAGTTTTCGGCATGCAGTTCACCATCATGGACAGCTGTACACGTGCATTTGTTGATAAGCTGAAGGATTTGGACTTGGCGGACTGACTAGCAAGTCGACAACTTTGCTAACACAGCCAAACATCAAGCAAGTGCAACAACACAAGACTTAGCAAACCAGCTAATATTACTTACTAGTACAACTGCAAGAAGGCCAGCTTAGCGTCTGTCCTGCAACTTTTTATTTCATGAAGCTCTCGCCAACGACTAAAAGCCAGTCCGAAATTTACTCTTGTCCGGCCTCTTGCTCGGTCACTCTCTCTTTTTCTCTTCTTAGCTTCCTCTGTCAGCATCCTCATCGGTCTCTTTGCCTCTGCCCTGATGTCCGTACAGAGAATACTGAGCTAGAACCATGTGTGACGTAGTGCTGTAAAGCATTACGCACTTCTGGCGGGAGATTGTACCCGTTCAACCCAAGTTACATAGTGCAAGAACAGACGTTTGGGGACGCGGAGTAAGAATGAAAGAGGCACCATTCTCCCTATTACAAGCCAGCATACCATCAAAATGATTTTGAAGATCTTATTTTAAGGTAAAATAGTTGCATAATGTTGCTTTAAGTCAAGTCTCAGGTACTACTCAGGACAGTTCAAGTCGAGTCTCAAGTCTGTCACTGGCTGTTCCAGGTCTAGTTTCAAGTTTGTCAGAGTCTGTTTCAAGTCAAGTCTCATGTTAGTCAAGAGTCGGAGCAGTCAAAGTAAAATCTGAGTCCTAATTTTTGTGATTCGAGTCTGAGTCTTGAGTCTACTGCTCTGATTCAGACTAAAGAAAACTCCATGAGGTTGCTGTGTGTTGGTGAGGCTATAACTAGATGTCATCTGTTGAAATAGACGATGATGCAGTGATAAAGTATCAACTTTGTGATGCTTGAAGTGTTGATCAGTAGTGCTGATCTACTTTAATATCTAATATAGCTCATGCACATTGTGCTTCTCTTGCAGCCAAAACAGATGTTTGTGAGGGCTTCGCTGTCACTGTGACACTGTGTGTGTCATAAAAAGCGTAGGATTTCTCCTAACAGAGGTCCATATATTCAGAACGCATCTGGTGGCAATTTGTCTTCCGTTAGATAAACGTCTTCGTAAACTTTTTGTCTCTTCAAAAAGGAAAACATGTGGCCCTGAAGTGCTGACTTTCCAATCTGCTGTTGTCAGCTGTGTTGTACAACAGCTCTGCTGAAGTGAAGCATTTATTTGTGACCCTTCCATGTTCCACCTCATTACATCTACAATGTTGTTTTTCTCTCTTTTAGAGGACATTGCAGCTGGATACTGAGCTCGGCATATTTTGTATACTTGAGCACTTGTTAATTTGCTGTTATGTCCGTTCATGTGGAGCTAATGGTGGACAAAGAAAGAAATGAAGAAAAAAAAAAAAACAACAAGCAAATGCAATTTGGGAGATCTTCATTTTTCCTTTCTTCTCCCAACTTGATCCCACCAAATACCTGACCACTCTTATTTCACTGTTTTATTTACTTTCATATATTCTACTTTCTCCTCTTATTTCCTTTCTTCTACATCAACTTCTGCTCTTATATTTCCCCTTGCAAATATCTCATCTTCAGTTCCTCTCCTCCTCTCCTCTCCTGTCTTCTTAAATTTCTGCTCCCATTTGTCTCATTTCTACTCTCTTCTCCTCCATTCTGCCTCTTACCTGTTCTCCTCTCACATCCATCCTACTCGATCTAGCTCTCCCTCTCTTTCTTCATCTCTCCTTTCATCCTCTCATGTGATCTCTTCTCAAATTTCATCTCCTCTGCTCTTTTCTTCTAAGCTCCAACGTTTTAACTCCACTGTCCAATTCCTTTCCTGCCCTTTCATCCTCTCCTCTCCCCTCCTCTCCTCTCCCCTCCTCTCCTCTCCTCTTCTCCCCCCTCCTCTCCTCTCATCTCCCTTCCTCTCCTCTACTCTCCCCTCCTCTACCCTCCTTTCCTCTCCTCTCCTCTCCCCTCCCCTCCCCTCC